>JAIOJX010000026.1:8546409-8571387 GCA_022376925.1 Tragulus kanchil | reverse complement strand
CACACAGACATGCACTTGCACATACTTTACACACATGCTAGAGAAAAAGGAAAACACAAAGAAGAAAATCTTTTAAAAAACGACCACTTACCTTTTTTGACCTAGAAATAAAATTCTGTGAATTATCTGCCGTTTTAACAGCTCATTGTAAGTAAATCTTGATAAATGTATGTGTTTTTTACACCGTGGTCCAATTGTGTATGCTTAACACACACACACACAGACACACACACACACACACACACACACACACACATATATATATATATAACATTTCAATACATTTCTATAAGGCAGGTGCAATCTGAACATAAACTCTTTTTGGTTTTCTTCTGCTCTTGACCCTAATGTATTTGCCTCTCCTGAGCCTCACAGTAGCTTGTCTCCAGATAGAGGAGTGTAGGCAAAGGAGGCCTGGGTTTTGTTGCAGTTAAGTGGAGAGAGAAGTTACCAAATGAGAAGTATGGAGAGTGAAGCCTCAGGGGAAGTTATTGGTTCCCAGACAATTGCAGAAACCAGTTTAGGTCTGCTGTCTCTGGCATAAGACCAGTGGACAGCTGGACCAGGGCGCGCAAGATCTGAAGCACAGGTGATGTAAGGAGACCACAGTGGATTCTTTGGGGATTTGAGAAAAGCCTGGAAATCTGTATTTTTACTCACTGTTAACCTAAAAGGGAAGTGGGTGTTTTGTCTCCCAGCCCTTGTGCAACTTGTTGCTTGGTAACACCTCAGCATACCTGAGCCTAAAATGTTCAGCGTGATGAGTTACAACCCAGCTAAACTGGCCGTCACTCAGAAAGAATGATCAGTCTGGTCAGAATGACATTTATCCAGCAAAACATCCCTGCTTCATGAGATGGACAGACACTTGAATAAAATAAAGTAACTTAAGTACCTAAGGAAAAAGAAGTTCCATACCAAAAATAAAATAAAATAGACTTTTTGAAATTTAGAATGAAAAATATGATTTCTTATCCGAACAGCTTTTTGTTTTGTTTTAATTTTTGGCTACTTCTGTTGGTCTTTCATTTATCTATTTTCATGCATCTTTGTTCTTTGGCCCGTGTAGGCCTCCCAGCGCAGTGGCCTCTCTCGCCGCAGAGCACCGGCTCTGGGCGCATGCGCTCCAGAGCTCCGGCTCCGTAGTTGGACACATCAGTCCAGCTGCTCTGCAGCATGTGGGATCTTCCAGGCCAGGGATCCAACCAGCGCACCTTGCACTGCAAGGCGGTGTCCTTACCCACTGGACCACCAGGGAAGCCCTCTAAGCTTTCTTTTAATAAAGATAAATTATATATGTATAATTTCAAATGAAGCTACGCTACGCATGCAGCTTTTTAAAATGTGCTTTCTTCACTTAACAATATACCTTGAATGTCATTCTCTGTCATTGTCATTGTTTATTTGCAGAATAATTTGTAATGGCTTCATAACATGCATTCATCCTTTCATGAATATTTATTGGGAACCTGCTACTTTCCAGGCATCAGCTAGGTACTAGAGATACATTGGTTAACAAAACAAGGAATTCGGTCTGCCAGGGCTGACACTGAGGTTGAAGAAGACCTTTAAAAAAAAAAGAAGAGAAATAAACGTGTGTCCTTTAACAGGGACATTATTTTGGATGTGTCGGAGAGTCTTCTGTGACAAGAGGCATCCGTGCTGTGTGTGCTAAGTCGCTTCGGTCGTCTCCAACTCTTTGCAACCCTGTGGACCACAGCCCACCAGGCTCCTCTTTCCATGGGACTCTCCAGGCAAGAATCATGGAGTGGGTTGCCAGGCCCTTCTCCAGGGAATCTTCCCCACCCAGGGGTTGAATCCGAGTCTCTTACATGTCCTGCACTGGCAGGTGGGTTCTTTACCACGAACACCACCTGAGAGGCCCATGTATTTGCTTATTACAGAACAGAATTACTGGGAGTAATGCTTGCTGGTTATATACTCATATCTTGCATTGCAGGCAGAGTCTTTATCACGGAACCACCCAGGAGCTTATGTGTTTCACTGTCCCATAAAACTGCCCCCCTCAGATTTATATGTTGAAGTCCTGACCACCAGTACCTCAAACTGTGACCATATTTGGAGATAGGGTCTTTAGAGCAATGATAAGCTACAGTGAGATCATTAGGGTAACCCTGAATCCATTATGCCTGGGACCCCTTTTTCAGAAGAAGAAATTTGAACACCAACACATAAAAAGAAGACCCTCGTGAGGACAGTGGGAGAAGTTGGCCACCTGTGAACCAAGGAGAGACACCTGGAGCCGATCCTTTGCTCAGAGCTCTGAGAAGAAGCCAACCTGCCAGCGTCTTTGGCTTAGATTTTCAGCCTCCAGAGCAGTGAGGAAATTAATTGCCATTGTTTAAGCCACCCAGTCTGTAGTGTTGTGTTATGGCTGCCCCAGGAAACTAATCAATTCGGAGAAAAAGGCCAGCATGAGTTGGGAGGGTACAAGTCCTATCAAGTCTGGGGACTAGGGAGGGCCAAGGCTCTGTAGCTTGAATTACAGGAATGCAAAGTCTGGGGGAGTAGGGAGTCTGGGAGCTCCCCCAGGTGGCTCTAGTGGTAAAGAACATGCCTGCCAGTGTAGGAGGTGTAACAGATGTGTGTTCGATCCCTGCAGGATCAGCAACCCACTGCAGGACTTTTGCCTAGAGAATTCCATGGACCCTCACTGAATCCCTCAGTCCGTGAGGTCACAGAGTCAACTGCAGTGCCTTCACATGCATATGCAGAGGAGTCTGGGGCCCCAAAGGGAGGCTGAGAGGGGAAAGGAGGTCAGAAGAGGCAGCAGAGCACCGCCAGGTCCCAAAGCACCCCACAGACCTTGGAAAGAACTTCAGATTATACTCTGGGGCAGCAGGAAACCACTGGGGAACGGTTGGACCTGGCATATTTTAACAAAGGCCCTTGCCTCCTGCGTGGTACTTGGAGCAACTGTATCATAAAGTTTGTAACCCTTTTACAAATGTGGACCATTTTTAAAGTCTTTATTGAATTTGTTACAGTATTGCTTCTGTTTCGTGTATCAGTTCTGGGCCTCAAGGCATGAGATCTTAGGTCCCCATACAGGGATGGAGTCCTCACCCGCCGCAGAAGGCAAAAGCTTAACCACTGGATTTCCAGGAGAGTCCCTGTAAGCCTTTTATGAATTAAGTAATTTAGCAGTGAGTCCTAGAGGAATGGGAATCAGGGCAAGGGGCTCTGGACACTGGCCCCAAACCCTAAGTCCTCTCGGTATCCCTACCACCCAACTCCCCAGTCTGACATCCTGTATAAACTGTCATTTTAAACCAGCCACAGATTTTTCCACAAGTCCTCCCCTACAGGGTTAGCATGTGAGGCCTCTCCCTCCCAGGCCAGGAGCCGATCCTTTGCTCAGAGCTCTGAGAAGAAGCCAACCTGCCAGCGTCTTTGGCTTAGATTTTCAGCCTCCAGAGCAGTGAGGAAATTAATTGCCATTGTTTAAGCCACCCAGTCTGTAGTGTTGTGTTATGGCTGCCCCAGGAAACTAATCAATTCGGAGAAAAAGGCCAGCATGAGTTAGGAGGTACAAGTCCTATCAAGTCTGGGGACTAGGGAGGGCCAAGGCTCTGTAGCTTGAATTACAGGAATGCAAAGTCTGGGGGAGTAGGGAGTCTGGGAGCTCCCCCAGGTGGCTCTAGTGGTAAAGAACATGCCTGCCAGTGTAGGAGGTGTAACAGATGTGTGTTCGATCCCTGCAGGATCAGCAACCCACTGCAGGACTTTTGCCTAGAGAATTCCATGGACCCTCACTGAATCCCTCAGTCCGTGAGGTCACAGAGTCAACTGCAGTGCCTTCACATGCATATGCAGAGGAGTCTGGGGCCCCAAAGGGAGGCTGAGAGGGGAAAGGAGGTCAGAAGAGGCAGCAGAGCACCGCCAGGTCCCAAAGCACCCCACAGACCTTGGAAAGAACTTCAGATTATACTCTGGGGCAGCAGGAAACCACTGGGGAACGGTTGGACCTGGCATATTTTAACAAAGGCCCTTGCCTCCTGCGTGGTACTTGGAGCAACTGTATCATAAAGTTTGTAACCCTTTTACAAATGTGGACCATTTTTAAAGTCTTTATTGAATTTGTTACAGTATTGCTTCTGTTTCGTGTATCAGTTCTGGGCCTCAAGGCATGAGATCTTAGGTCCCCATACAGGGATGGAGTCCTCACCCGCCGCAGAAGGCAAAAGCTTAACCACTGGATTTCCAGGAGAGTCCCTGTAAGCCTTTTATGAATTAAGTAATTTAGCAGTGAGTCCTAGAGGAATGGGAATCAGGGCAAGGGGCTCTGGACACTGGCCCCAAACCCTAAGTCCTCTCGGTATCCCTACCACCCAACTCCCCAGTCTGACATCCTGTATAAACTGTCATTTTAAACCAGCCACAGATTTTTCCACGAGTCCTCCCCTACAGGGTTAGCATGTGAGGCCTCTCCCTCCCCAGGCCAGGGCCGGCTGGTTGCTAGTGGCTTCCTTGGCTTTTGTCTGTCCCCTCTCCCTGGGGCACACACTCAGGCTCCCAGTGCTCTTCCCTCCACCCAGCACCCACCTCCCTAGCTCACCAGCACCAATTGCCATCTGCCAAGATCCCATCTTCCTCTTCTGTTTCTCTTCCTTCTCCTCTCCCTCGTGCCTAGCTTCTCCTAGGAAATGGAGACAGGGAAGCCTCCTCTGATATCTGCAAATGAAATGTCACAGAAGTGGGACAATCCTCTGATAAAGTCACAGCTATTCAATTGAACTGTAAACCTCGGGCCTTCCTAACAAACCAGAGGTAACAACTGAGTGGGCAATAACAGGCCAGGTTGGACCAAGCTTTGACCCACATGCTCCTCTCAGGAGGCTTCTGTCAGTTTCCAGACTCCTCTTATGTTACTAAGGGGTCCTTTCTTATAGAAAGAGCCCCCACCAGTAACTTCCTTCAAGAACGTGTGTTCGTATTGTGACCTCCTGCTCAGACTCTTTCCAAGTCCTCCACTGTCTCCCACCTATGGCCGGTGAACTCTATCAATGTACACGTGCCATTCTCTTTTGGCTGCATTTTGACTATTATTCATTGAACACAAGGGATCAAACTGGCCCTTTTTCTCCAGGCACAATAAACACATAAAAATGGATAAAACAGGGTTTCCCTGGTGGTCCAGTGGGTAACGAGTCCGCCTTGCAATGCAAGGGGCACCGGTTTGATCTCTGGCCCAGGAAGATCCCGCTTGCCGAGGACTGGCTGGATTGGCTGGATGGGTGTGCCATTTATGAGCCAGCGCTGCAGAGCGCATGCGCCCAGAGCGGTGCTCTGCAACGAGAGAGGCCACTGCGATGGGAGGGCCACGTGGGCCAAAGAATAAAGATGAATGAAAATAAATAAACAAAAAATCAGTCAAAGAGGCCAATATTAATAAAGGAAAATAGGATAAAACAAACAGATGCCATTAGTAAGTATGCTAGTTCAGCCCGGACTCGAAGGTTTACCCCCTCTTTGACCCCAGGAGAGATCGACATTAAAAAGACAGGCAGGGGCTTCCCTGGTGGTCCAGTGGGTAAGGACACCGCCTTGCAGTGCAAAGGGCACCGGTTTGATCCCTGGCCTGGGAAAATCCCACGTGCTGCAGAGCGGCTGGACCCATGTGTCCAATTACCGAGCGGGAGCTCTGGAGCGCATGTGCCCAGAGCTGGTGCTCTGCGACAACAGAGGCCACTGTGATGGGAGGCCCACAAGGGCCAAAGAACAAAGGCAGATGAAAATAGATAAATGAAAGACCAATAGAAGTGGCCCGCCTGCCCCCCACCACCCAAAAAATTTAAAAAAAAACTATATATATTAAAAAAAAAAAAAAAAAAGACAGGCAGTGGTACCTATATAAGCTGGATATTCACCAGTGCAGATGCCCTGGGCCTGCAGGGAAGAGAAACAGCAGGAGGACCACAAGCCGCAGTTCTCTCTGTCCCAAATGGCTTCCGTGTCCCCAGGTTCTACCTATAACGACAGAGAAGCCTTGGCAGTCCTGAAGATAGATTGAACTGCCCAGCCTACCTCGGTGTCTCATTACTGGGCTATCTCTGTTGTGTATGATGAATCAATCTTTTTGATAAATCCCCTAATAACTCTTTTAATCATCTTGGGAATGGCATAATTATATTGAACTGAATAAACACACGTGGGCACATGTGGGTTCTAACAGTTTACTCCATAGATACTGAGCTTTAAAATATTAGCACAAATTGTAACGCTACTTTACATTTCTTTGCCTTCTATTTTTCTCTTTCTTATTTTGTTTTGGCTTAATATGGATGTGGCCTGTGCCTGTCTTGACCTCTGACAGGTCCCATGAAAACTTAAAACCAAGGTGAGGTGACACAGCCTGGTCCTTGAGCACTAAGGGCCTCCTCGGGTTACTTCTTAACTTAGAAAAATAAAATCTTATTGCAGAAGATCCAGAGTCACTAATGTTCTTCCCAGGGGAATTCGTTTCCAGAATTTTTAGGTTTTTAGTTGAATTTAGCAGTCAGGGAATTGTCTAGACTGGAAAGACCCAGGCAAGACCCAAAGAAAATCCCAGGTGTGCTTATGTCTCTTCCAGGTTGAGTTAGAATCAGATAAGCCTTTGGGAGGGAGCAGGCAAGGACACTTCCCACTGTACGCAGTCACCTCCAAATCAGACAGAAAGGGAGTAAACAGTTTCACAGCCGACAGTACATCTTACCAGAGTCCCAGTTTTACTTTTTTGAACAAACCAGCAAAGTACCTATTACACACTGTTAAGCATGCTTGCAAAACTATTTTGCAAAAGTTACATCTTTGTAACTGCCATTGCTAACCAGACACAAACATGTGTTTACGTGTCAGTAGAGAAATGACGGCACGACTTTTTTAGCAACTCCTTCTACTTCATAGTGATACTGGTTTCTCTTGAGTGTGAGGGATCATGACACGGTCTGTATGTCATTTTAGACTCTCTACTGATGCCAAACATATTTGTGTCAACAGATACCATTCCAAAATACCGGAGTTCAGTTTAGCTGAATACCAGGGGCCTGGCTCCAGTTACTGCAGAGGAAATAAATATATCTTGAACTCGGATGGCAAAACATGGAAAGCTCAGAAAATCCATCTTTCCAAAGAGCTGAAAAATGGTAAAGACAGACATTTCCAGAAAGGCTGACCAATGTTGCGCTTTCTTACTTTGATACAATTACGGTGTCTCATTACTGGGAATGGCAATCTTTTGATAAATCCCCTAATAACTCTTTTAATCATCTTGGGAATGGCATAATTATATTGAACTGAATAAACACACGTGGGCACATGTGGGTTCTAACAGTTTACTCCATAGATACTGAGCTTTAAAATATTAGCACAAATTGTAACGCTACTTTACATTTCTTTGCCTTCTATTTTTCTCTTTCTTATTTTGTTTTGGCTTAATATGGATGTGGCCTGTGCCTGTCTTGACCTCTGACAGGTCCCATGAAAACTTAAAACCAAGGTGAGGTGACACAGCCTGGTCCTTGAGCACTAAGGGCCTCCTCGGGTTACTTCTTAACTTAGAAAAATAAAATCTTATTGCAGAAGATCCAGAGTCACTAATGTTCTTCCCAGGGGAATTCGTTTCCAGAATTTTTAGGTTTTTAGTTGAATTTAGCAGTCAGGGAATTGTCTAGACTGGAAAGACCCAGGCAAGACCCAAAGAAAATCCCAGGTGTGCTTATGTCTCTTCCAGGTTGAGTTAGAATCAGATAAGCCTTTGGGAGGGAGCAGGCAAGGACACTTCCCACTGTACGCAGTCACCTCCAAATCAGACAGAAAGGGAGTAAACAGTTTCACAGCCGACAGTACATCTTACCAGAGTCCCAGTTTTACTTTTTTGAACAAACCAGCAAAGTACCTATTACACACTGTTAAGCATGCTTGCAAAACTATTTTGCAAAAGTTACATCTTTGTAACTGCCATTGCTAACCAGACACAAACATGTGTTTACGTGTCAGTAGAGAAATGACGGCACGACTTTTTTAGCAACTCCTTCTACTTCATAGTGATACTGGTTTCTCTTGAGTGTGAGGGATCATGACACGGTCTGTATGTCATTTTAGACTCTCTACTGATGCCAAACATATTTGTGTCAACAGATACCATTCCAAAATACCGGAGTTCAGTTTAGCTGAATACCAGGGGCCTGGCTCCAGTTACTGCAGAGGAAATAAATATATCTTGAACTCGGATGGCAAAACATGGAAAGCTCAGAAAATCCATCTTTCCAAAGAGCTGAAAAATGGTAAAGACAGACATTTCCAGAAAGGCTGACCAATGTTGCGCTTTCTTTGACTATATTATGATAACCCTTTTCAATTCACATCTTTTCTCAGCAATGTGAGAACTGGTTTTTACTAACTTATGAGAGCATCTGACTAATTATGAATACTAACTCATTGTTAGAAATGTAGAAATCGATTTGATACTGCAGCACTATTCAGTATAGTAAAATACCACTAATTATAGTAGTAATAATCACTGAAGTAATACACAATGTTAATTGGGTATGTAATAGGAGCTAGAAGCTTCGCTAATTACCTCTACGGATTGTCTTGTATTAACTTAGCAACAACTTTTCAGGATAGGTAAAATAATATGCAAATTCCAGCTGTATGTGTGTGCTAATTTATGTCTGACTCTTTGCATCCCTTATTAACTTTAGCCCACCAGGCTTCTCTGTCCATGGGACTTTTCGGGCAAGAATACTGGAGTGGCTTGCCATTTCCTACTCCAGATATTTGAACCCATGTCTTCTGTGTCTCCTGTATTGCAAGTGGATTCTTTACCCACTGAGCCATTGGAGGCTGACTTCAATGAACAGCTAAGACTTTGATTGATAATCTTTTGTGTCAGGCACTGTTAATATTTTAACTCATTTATTCCTCACAATTCCCCACAAAGCAGGTTCTTTTATTATCCCCATTTTAGGGATAAAGAAACTGAGGTACCAATGGTGAATGGCCACTTTTCAGCCTCTGATTTAATCTGTTTAAGCTTAACCATCTCAACTAGCTCACAGGACTATTACATAGATTGATCGATTTTCTTTTCTAAATGACAAAACCTATACTCATTGAGCCTTTACTTTGTGCTAGACAAAACCTAAAGTGTTTTATGGTATTCATTTATCTTTATCTCATGTCAACTCTATGATGAAAGGACCTTATAACCTCATTTTGTAGGTGGGAAATAGAGGTGCAGAAAAGAACAGATGAGATAGTGCTCATTAGCATGGTGATAGCACCATACTGTGCTACCCGAATGCAAGGCAGTGTTATAATGAAGGATGGGACTTTCCTGGTGATCCAGTGGCTAAGACTTCAGGCTCTCAATGCAGGGGTCCAGGTTCTACCCCTGGTCAGGGAACTAGATCCTGTATGCCACAGTGAAGATCAAAGATCCCACATGCCCCAACTAATACTCAGTGAAGCAAAATAAATTTAAAAATATAATGGCAGAATAAGAGGACTCTTTTGAGTCGTTGGAAGGAAAAGTTAAACATTCTTCTGAGGAGCTGGGAGTCTAGATGTGTTCCAGTTATATGGCTGTCGAACAAATCACGTCAAAATGTATTGGATCAAAACAATAATCTACTGTTATTTCTCAGGGTTTGGGGGTTGGTGGGCTCATCTGGGCAGTTTTTCTTGGGGCCCTTCATGTAGCTGCAGGCATGGAGACTGGAGTCATGAGAAGGCTTCTTCACTCACGGGTGAGGCACTTGGGCCAGGAGTGCTGGCTGGGTGTGGGATTCTTCACAGGACCTAACCGTGTGGCTAGCTTTGACTTCCTTACAGGATGGTGGCCTCACAGGAGTTAAATGGTGTCTCAGGGTTCCAAGAGTGAACCTGCCAAGAGACAGAAAGTGGAAGAGGCTTGTGGTCTATGAAGACCTTGGCACTGGAGCTGTTCCAGCCACTGTCACTTATTGCACAGTCAGGGCAGTGACAGAACCTACCCAGAGTGAAGGGACGGGTCACAGGCTCCACCTCTTAGTGGGAGAAGTGACCAAGAACGGGTAACCATCTTTAATCTGCCAAAGGATGGCCAACCAAATGGATAATCCCCATTATCCCAGCTAACAGGCTACCACTGAGGTGAATCACTGGTGATTTTTGTCCTCGTGTTGCCTGAGTTCTGTATCCATGACAGCAAGACTGTGCAGCCAATGGTCCATGCAAGAGGCAAGTTTCAGTTCCCCAAAAGAAAATCACGTAGTCCTCACTACAAAACAAGATGAATGGATGCTGTAGAGATTAAAGAACAAAAAGTCTGCCTCAGACATTGTTTGATTTCAGTCCACTTTTAACCGTGAGAATCTTCACATAAACCCATATCCCTTCCTCCATGCCCTCTACACCCAAATATTGTCTGTGTCCCTCATGTTATTCAGATAACAAATGTTCACCTGCAGCAATGCTAGGCAGGCCTAGGTTAGGCTCTGTGTGCTGCAGGGTGAGGTGGATCAAGGAAGAACTGGTTCTGGAGTTTGCCCACTGGTTGTTTTTTCTGGAGTTGGCAAAAACTGAGGAACAAACAGTAACATCAGAGAGGAAAGAGGAGGTGTGGTAAGAGGCACAAAGTGCTCTGGAAATTTAGAGGAAAGGGAGATGCTTCCAGCTGCACTCTAATCACATGCTGCCTCACATCTCTTGTATTGTTGTCTTGTCTAGTTACTAATTCCCATGTTGCTGAACAACAGCAAACCAGTCACTGTGCATCATTCACGGTGCTGCAGGCATGGAGACTGGAGTCACGAGAAGGCTTCTACATTCACAGGTGAGGCACTTGGGCCAGGAGTGCTGGCTGGGTATGGGATTCTTCACAGGACCTCACCATGTGGCCAGCTTTGGCTTCCTTACAGAGGAGTCAAATGCTGTCTCAGGGCTCCAAGAGCGAACCTGCCAAGAGACAGAAAGTGAAAGAGGCCTGTGGTTTATGAAGAACTTGGCACTGAAGCTGGTCCAGCCACTTGCACTTATTATACTGTCAGGGCAGCCAAAGAACCTACCCAGAGTGAAGGGATGGGTCATAGGCTCCACCTCTTAGTGGGAGAAGTGACCAAGAATGGGTAGCTATCTTTAATCCGCCAAAGGATGGCCAATCAAATGGATAATCTCCACTATCCCAGCTGACAGGCTATGACTGAGGTGAATCACTGGTGATTTTTGTCCTTGTTGTGCCTGAGTTCCGTCTCCATGACAGCAAGATTGGGTAGCCAAGGGTACATGCAAGAGGCGAGCTGCAGTTCCCCAAAAGAAAATCACGTAGTCCTCACTACAAAACAAGATGAATGGATGCTGTAGAGATTAAAGAACAAAAAGTCTGCCTCAGACATTGTTTGATTTCAGTCCACTTTTAACCGTGAGAATCTTCACATAAACCCATATCCCTTCCTCCATGCCCTCTACACCCAAATATTGTCTGTGTCCCTCATGTCATTCAGACAACAAATGTTCACCCGCGACGATGCTAGGCAGGCCTAGGTTAGGCTCTGTGTGCTGCAGGGTGAGGTGGATCAAGGAAGAACTGGTTCTGGAGTTTGCCCACTGGTTGTTTTTTCTGGAGTTGGCAAAAACTGAGGAACAAACAGTAACATCAGAGAGGAAAGAGGAGGTGTGGTAAGAGGCACAAAGTGCTCTGAAATTTTAGAGGAAAGGGAGATACTTCCAGCTGCCCTCTAATCTCATGCTGCCTCACATCTCTTGTATTGTTGTCTTGTCAAGTTACTAATTCCCATGTTGCTGAACAGCAGCAAACCAGTCACTGTGCATCATTCACGGTGCTGTTCCTTCCTCCGCCTCCAGACCATCCGCTCCTCCAAGGCAAAGCTGGAGAGCTCTGACAGGGAGAGAAAGGGCTAGCAGCTATAGACCTAAGAATGCCAGCTCCAACGGAAGAGAATACCCATACGATGCTGTCTGAATATATGCAATATATACTCGTGAATATAGATCGTTATTAGCTTCCCATATTTCCTCAATGCACTAAATAAAAGAGGAGGTTAAAAGAGTGTTTTTTTCCCATGGTTGCCTTCCCCTGCCCTCTCGGTCCCCTATCCTCCCCACCCTCCTGCCATGGGAGAATATACCTTTCGAATGGCGCCTCTTGCTTCCAATGACAGACTTCTCAGTTGGGTGTGTCCTCCACTGCAGCTGTGGAGGATGTCCAATAAAGGTCATAGACTGTCATCATAAAACACACCTTGGTGATGGCTCCACAAGGACTTTCACTCCTAGTCATCCCAGACTTCTTCATGGAAAGTTCTTTCGTGTGTGTCCTATTAGAGTGGTGCCTTTTGGCATCACTTCTGAGTCTTTCTGGAAAACATACTATGTTTTCTTTTTGTTTCTTATTTTTAAATGACAGATGGTCAGGAAATACCTCCTTCACTCTTATGATTATTTTCCTCCATTTTTCTCCATTAAACAGCAATTCCCCTCATGCATAAGTTTTCTCAGTGGTTACTTTCTAGCTCCTGAAGAGAATAATCACAGTGAAGGCATTCATCTTATGTACTTCATGGTTTTTCTTAGGAGGAGACTTCTAGTGAATGTAATTTGTGCCACAGTAACTAACATAGACACTTTAACATGCTTGGTAGTTCCTTTTTTTTTTTTTTAAGTGACTAAGTTTTCAGATGAAACATTCATGTTTTACAAAGGGTGGCTTTCCTGGATTCTCTCCAAAAGTACCTTCAAAGAAAATTAGATATGTGTCTACTGTACTTCAAATGTTTTCCTAGGGAAAGGTGGAGTGAAAAAATCGTTTCCTCTGGCTTAAATTGCCTCATTTTTATACTGTGCTAAGCACTTTACAAAACACGCAAATTGTCTGCTTTATGGAGAAGTAAAACCCCTCGTGGATTTATTTCTTGATGCTAGTAATATTGAAAAACAATTTAATTCACATTATACAAAAACTCTTTAGATAGATTTAACAATTAAACATATAAATCAAGTCATAGCAAAGTAGTGGAAAGCAGAAACAAGCAGTTACGACACCTTTAGAGGAATTACAACTTAGCCAAGCTCAGAAACGTGAAATGAAATATCAGACAACAAAAACAAAAGAGATTCGATGATTTGTAAATTGTAACATTAAAGATGATTTTTTAACAAACAACATTATTTTATCAAAGTTCATTCATAATTAATTTAGAAGACATTATGCCTTTGGCATTCAGTGATGGCCACATTTGACAAAGCAATCCCCCAAGCCAATGCCACAGAGAACCATGTTATTTTGAGTCAAAATTTGAATTATGCTGAGACTGTGGTATGCCTGGCAAAGTCCCTCACTTGAATGCATCCTATCTGATCCTTAGCACCTGAATTTCAAGGTGCCCTTTTCCTTTTCACCTGGTTGTTGTGACATACTTCTCCCCATAAGTCACATGCAAATATATTCATATTTGCACAAAGGAAAGCATTCATTGCAATGGTTTTTCTCAAATGCGGAGATTCAGGAAGGTTTCACTCGGGATACATTTCTGGAGAATGATATCATTATTGGGAAATTCCATAGAATGGCAATAACAGAAAGATCAGTGAAGGCATTCATCTTATGTACTTCATGGTTTTTCTTAGGAGGAGACTTCTAGTGAATGTAATTTGTGCCACAGTAACTAACATAGACACTTTAACATGCTTGGTAGTTCCTTTTTTTTTTTTTTAAGTGACTAAGTTTTCAGATGAAACATTCATGTTTTACAAAGGGTGGCTTTCCTGGATTCTCTCCAAAAGTACCTTCAAAGAAAATTAGATATGTGTCTACTGTACTTCAAATGTTTTCCTAGGGAAAGGTGGAGTGAAAAAATCATTTCCTCTGGCTTAAGTTACCTCATTTTTACCGTGTGCTAAGCACTTTACAAAACACGCAAATTGTCTGCTTTATGGAGAAGTGAAACCCCCCGTGGATTTATTTCTTGATGCCAGTAATACTGAAAAACAATTTAATTCACATTATACAAAAAAATCTTTAGATAGATTTAACAATTAAACATATAAATCAAGTCATAGCAAAGTAGTGGAAAGCAGTAACAAGCAGTTAGGACAGTCTTAGAAAAATTATAACTTAGCCAAGCTCAGAAACGTTAAATGAAATATCAAACAACAAAAACAAGAGATTCAATGATTTGCAGATTGTAACATTAAAGATGATTTTTTGACAGACAACATTATTTTATCAAAGTTCATTCATAATTAATTTAGAAGACATTATTCTTGGCCTCTGGCATTCAGTGATGGTCACATTTGACAAGCAATCCCCCAAGTCAACGACCTAGAGAACCATGTTATTTTGAGTCAAAATTTGAATTATGCTGAGACTGTGGCATGCCTGGCAAAGTCCCTCACTTGAACGCATCCTATCTGGTCTCTAGCACCTGAATTTCAAGGTGGCCTTTTCCTTTTCACCAGGTTGTTGTGACATACTTCTCCCCATAAGTCACATGCAAATATATTAGTATTTGTACAAAGGAAAGCATTCATTCCAATGGTGTTTCTCAAATGTGGAGATTCAGAAAGGTTTCACTTGGGATACATTTCTGGAGAATGATATCATTATTGGGAAATTCCACAGAATGGCAATAACTGAAAGATCAGTGAAAAGCTGACGCATTTCTAGAGATAGTACCTTAATCGGCACTCTCTCTAATTGACTTTGCAAAAATTGCAACTTTGGATATGAATGACAGTATACAAGGGAATCAATGAATGCCACTGGTAAAAAAATAAATAAATAAATAATATAAACACACACACACACACACAGAGACACAGGATCCTTGTCCCTATCATTCAGAACAGAAATCACAAGCAGTTCATGTGATTTCTGACAAGGAGACCTCTTGAAACGAACGATCCCTCCAGGCAATGCTGAGAACACGCCCCACTGGACAAGGCCCAGAATTGCCCAGACAGACAGTGTCGAAGGTTGTACACCTCAAGAATGACAATTGCGGTTCCCAGCCACGCCTGCATTCCTGGGTGCTGTCACATCTCCTTCCTGTTTCTCTCTCAGCTGGTCACACTACCATTAACCCATATCTGGGCCACGGGCTTCCCAGGTGGTGCTAATGGTAAAGAATCCGCCGGCCAGTGTGGGAGACATGGGTTCCATCCCTGGGTCGCGAAGATCCCCTGGAGGAGGAAATGGCAACCCATTCTAGTATTTGTGCCTGGAAAATCCCATAAACCAAGGAGCCTGATGGTCTGCAGTCCATGGGGTCCAAAAAAAGTCAGACACTACTCAGCAAAAAGCACAGTAGCACAACTGAGCCATGGCAGACCCTCTAGCTAATTCCTCCAGGCTCTGGACCATTTCATGGTTAATTCATCCAACACATTTAGACAGCAGTCTAAAAAAATGCAAGTGTAGCTTTGTCCCTCCCAGCTTTAAAATGCTTCAGGGAATGGCCCATTGCCTACAAGAGACTTTATAATTCTTTCTTTCTTATTCTGATAAAAAAAAACAAGACATGAAATTTAGCAGTGTAGCCATTGTTAAGTACACAGTACATTAGCGTTAATTAACAATAAGCATGTTGTTGTGCTGAACAGATCTCTCTCTTTTTTTAATTTTATTTTACTTTTTACTTTTACAGTGTTTTGTTGTTTATATTTATGTATTATCAGAGATTAACCATATGTATATCCCTGGCTCCCATCCCCCCTCCACCCCGCCCGCAGCCCCCTTCATCCCACCCCTCCAGGCCATCTCACAGCACCCCTGCAGGATCCCCTATTCTCATAGCACAATGGCAATAGCTACCTTTTTCACATACAATAGTATAGGTTTCCATGTTACTCCTTCTATGCCTCCCACCCACTGTTCATTCCAGACAATGTCCATAAGTCTCTGAACAGATCTCTTGAACTTGTTCATCTTGCAGAAAACTGAAGCCCTGTACCCACTGAACAATTCCTCACTTCCTCTCACCCAGTCCTTGATAATCACTAATTTTTTCTTTCACTTTTGAGTCTGTCATGGTAATCAGTTATCTTCTGCTTCAACTCTAGAATTGCCCAGGCAGACAGTGTCAAAGGTTATACACCTCAGGAGCAACAATAGCGGTTCCCAGCCACACCTGCATTCCTGGGTACTGTCACATCTTCCGGCTTCTCCCTCAGCTGGTCACACTATCATTAAACCGTATTTGAGCCATGGGCTTCTCAGGTGGTGCTAGTGGTAAAGAATCTGCCTGCCAGTGTTGGAAACATGGGTTCTTTCCCTGGGTTGAGAAGATCCCCTAGAGGAGGAAATGGCAATCCACTCCAGTATTTGTGCCTGGAAAATCCTATAAACCAAGGAGCCTGATGGTCTGCAGTCCATGGGGTCAAAAAAGAGTCAGACACTACTCAGCAAAAAGCACAGTAGCACAACTGAGCCATGGCAGACCCTCTAGCTAATTCCTCCAGGCTCTGGACCATTTCATGGTTAATTCATCCAACACATTTAGACAGCAGTCTAAAAAAATGCAAGTGTAGCTTTGTCCCTCCCAGCTTTAAAATGCTTCAGGGAATGGCCCATTGCCTACAAGAGACTTTATAATTCTTTCTTTCTTATTCTGATAAAAAAAAACAAGACATGAAATTTAGCAGTGTAGCCATTGTTAAGTACACAGTACATTAGCGTTAATTAACAATAAGCATGTTGTTGTGCTGAACAGATCTCTCTCTTTTTTTAATTTTATTTTACTTTTTACTTTTACAGTGTTTTGTTGTTTATATTTATGTATTATCAGAGATTAACCATATGTATATCCCTGGCTCCCATCCCCCCTCCACCCCGCCCGCAGCCCCCTTCATCCCACCCCTCCAGGCCATCTCACAGCACCCCTGCAGGATCCCCTATTCTCATAGCACAATGGCAATAGCTACCTTTTTCACATACAATAGTATAGGTTTCCATGTTACTCCTTCTATGCCTCCCACCCACTGTTCATTCCAGACAATGTCCATAAGTCTCTGAACAGATCTCTTGAACTTGTTCATCTTGCAGAAAACTGAAGCCCTGTACCCACTGAACAATTCCTCACTTCCTCTCACCCAGTCCTTGATAATCACTATTCTACTTTCTGTCTCTCTGAGTTTAACAGCTTCAGATACCTGGTGTCATAGTAATCAGGTAGCACCTGTCTTCTCTCAACTGGCTTATTTCACTTAGCATAATATCCTCAAGGTTCATCCATGCTGTAGCATGCAGCAGGATTTCCGTTTTAAGACTGAATAAAATTCCACGGTGAGTATAGAGTACCACATTTTGATCAGCCATTCATCCATTGATGGACATCTGGGTTGCTGCTGTCTCTTGGCTATTGTGAATAATGCTGCTTTGAGTTATAGTGTCTAATAGTGGGATTGCTGGGTCATACTGTGGTTCGATTCCTAGTTTTTTGAGGAATCTCCATACTGTCTTCCATAGTGGCTGTATCAGTTTACATTCCTCAGGGGACTTTTAAAAAGAAATTGCAATGTCATTTTTATGTACGATTGAGTAAGAGTTTCCCCCAGAGGTTAAGTTTTAAAACGAGGTGTAGAAAGAAAATTATGGATTGTCATAATAGTCTCCCTGGAAATGTCTTCCCCAGAAGGTTGAGTTAGAACATGGAAGCTCAGAGTTTCTTCTGACAATGTGTTGACTGATGAACACTTGATGGCAGTGCATGTCTTTCAAACATAAAATTTTTAATCTTATTAATCTTAATAAGTCTTATCAATGAGACTTTTTAACCTTATTAATCTTTTACTCCACACTTGGCTCATCACCTTAACATTTATGAAAGAAACCTAATCCTGCAGCTTATCAGATGTCTTCCGAATCCTGGCAGTTCTTGATAGTTCAGTAGTGTCTTAAGCAGGCTTGTACTGGCATGTGAGACCCGCTTGTTAATAGTTAGGGATTTAGTGAGTCACCCACCCTCCAGGCCATCTCACAGCACCCCTGCAGGATCCCCTATTCTCATAGCACAATGGCAATAGCTACCTTTTTCACATACAATAGTATAGGTTTCCATGTTACTCCTTCTATGCCTCCCACCCACTGTTCATTCCAGACAATGTCCATAAGTCTCTGAACAGATCTCTTGAACTTGTTCATCTTGCAGAAAACTGAAGCCCTGTACCCACTGAACAATTCCTCACTTCCTCTCACCCAGTCCTTGATAATCACTATTCTACTTTCTGTCTCTCTGAGTTTAACAGCTTTAGATGTCTGGTGTCATGGTAATCAGTTATCTTCTGTCTTCTCTCAACTGGCTTATTTCACTTAGCATAATATCCTCAACATTCATCCATGCTGTAGCATGCAGCAGGATTTCCTTTTTAAGACTGAATAAAATTCCACGGTGAGTATAGAGTACCACATTTTGATCAGCCATTCATCCATTGATGGACATCTGGGTTGCTGCTGTCTCTTGGCTATTGTGAATAATGCTGCTTTGAGTTATAGTGTCTAATAGTGGGATTGCTGGGTCATACTGTGGTTCGATTCCTAGTTTTTTGAGGAATCTCCATACTGTCTTCCATAGTGGCTGTATCAGTTTACATTCCTCAGGGGACTTTTAAAAAGAAATTGCAATGTCATTTTTATGTACGATTGAGTAAGAGTTTCCCCCAGAGGTTAAGTTTTAAAAACGAGGTGTAGAAAGAAAATTATGGATTGTCATAATAGTCTCCCTGGAAATGTCTTCCCCAGAAGGTTGAGTTAGAACATGGAAGCTCAGAGTTTCTTCTGACAATGTGTTGACTGATGAACACTTGATGGCAGTGCATGTCTTTCAAACATAAAATTTTTAATCTTATTAATCTTAATAAGTCTTATCAATGAGACTTTTTAACCTTATTAATCTTTTACTCCACACTTGGCTCATCACCTTAACATTTATGAAAGAAACCTAATCCTGCAGCTTATCAGATGTCTTCCGAATCCTGGCAGTTCTTGATAGTTCAGTAGTGTCTTAAGCAGGCTTGTACTGGCATGTGAGACCCGCTTGTTAATAGTTAGGGATTTAGTGAGTCAGGCTTTAAGCACAGCTGTTCTTAAAAGTTAAGCTGGGGCTTCCCTGGTGGTCCAGTGGGTAAGGATACCACCTTGCAGTGCAAGGGGCACCAGTTTGATCCCTGGCCTGGGAAGATCCCACATGCCGTGGAGCGGCTGGACCGATCCATGTGTCCAATTACCGAGCTGGAGCTCTGGAGTGCATGCGCCCAGAGCGGTGCTCTGCGACAACAGAGGCCACTGCGATGGGAGGCCCACACGGGCCAAAGAATTAAGATGGATGAAAATAGATAAATGAAAGACCAATAGAAGTGGCACGCCCACCCTCCTCCCTCCCCAACTCACCCCCCCGCCCCCCAAAAAAGTTAGGCTGTACAAATTTAAAAGTAGGTAAACAATATTAAAAACAAAGTTAATAAATAGCAACATTTATCATATCTTAATTATTTTACTGCATTCTCCTATCATCTGTTCTTGAGGTCATTCATGTCTATTGTAGCTGCATGGTGGAAATACCATGTAAAGGTATCCATCAGAAGCTTAACATCACATCAGAAGCTTAACATCAGCCTCCATGGAAATATTTATATTACCAAAAGTGGTAGAAGCTACAAATAAAGACTGTCTTCAGTTGTTAGACATTCACCAGCACATGTACTATGTCTAATGACACATCTGAAACAACTTGCCTTCTAGCGGTAAACCCAACACAGCCATATTTCCCTCTAGCATTAGAACGATGTCTCTCAGCTGAGCCACAGATGAAGTATTTGGCTTCCATCTTAATGGCCATGCTGTTTGAAAAATGTTTATTTAAAATCGTTTGAATCACACAGGGGCCAGGAAGCTGAGTGTCCTCAACTCATTGAGAGAGACATGGGACAGAAACACTCAGTGGGATTCACAGATGTTTCCCACCTGTTCACGGATTGGGTCTTTGTATAGAATGAACAAAGTAAATTGTCATTTCTCATATTTCTCATTCTCTTTTTTTATTGTTTTGTTATCTTTAAATGCATAAATTCAAAGTGCATAAGTTAAACATATAAATGGTGCAACTATGCTAAATTACACTTTATAATCTTCCCAAAGTGTTTATGTATTTAATCTATAAAAAACTCTATAAATTTACTTGCCAAAAACTGACAAATAATTTTTATATACTTGCCTTTTATTCTCACAATCCTGTGCAAGAGATACCATTATTATTCTGATTTTAAAGATGGGATAAACTTGCAGACACAGGATAGAAAAGAGACAGTTGGATGAATTGAGAGAATATCATTGACATAATACACCACCATGTGTAAAATGGGGCTTCCCTGATGGCACAGCAGTAAATCCACCTGCAATGCAGGACACATGGGTTCAATTTAAAAGAGTTGAATATGACTTAGCAACTAAACCACAGCACTACTTTACAATGCTGTGTTATTAATAGTTCGTGCTGTGCAGCAACATGAGTCAGCTACAAGTATACATATATCCCCTTTCTCGTGAGCCTCCCTCCCAGCTCATCTGCCGCAGATCCCCATCTGAGCTCCTTGTATTACACAGCAGCTTTCCACCAGCTGTCTATTTTACACATTGTTGTTGTTTTAGTCGCTAAGTCATTTCTAATTATTTGCAACCCATGGATTGTAGCCTATCGGGCTCATGCGATTTCTCAGGCAAGGATACTGTAGTGGGTAGCTATTTCCTTTTCTGGGGAGTCTTCCAAACCCAGGGATCGAACTGTATCTCCTGCACTGACAGGCAGATTCTTTACCACCAAGCCACCGGGGAAGCCCCCAAAACAATTATACTCCAATTTTTAAAAAGCATTTAAAAAGTGGAGTGAAAAAGATGAAGAAAAGTAAATCATCCAGGGTCCCACAATGAGTGAGATACAAGAAGGACAAAACCCCACAAGAGCAGGACTCCAAAGCATTTTACTCGTTCCTTAAACTATACTTCTTGTTTCACAGGTAAAGAAACCAGATACAGTGAAGTGACTTAATTAAGGCTTACCAATAGGCTTTTCTTAAGGGGTGAGATGAAGCATATGACTTCATGCTTAATTTAAAGGCTTTTCCAAAAATTAAATTTTGCTCCTTTCTGGTATCCAAGGTAGGGAAATGAGAGGTAATAGGGAAATTGTTTTGTTATCTTTAAATGCATAAATTCAAAGCTTAAACATATAAATGGTGCAACTATGCTAAATTACACTTTATAATCTTCCCAAAGTGTTTATGTATTTAATCTATAAAAAACTCTATAAATTTACTTGCCAAAAACTGACAAATAATTTTTATATACTTGCCTTTTATTCTCACAATCCTGTGCAAGAGATACCATTATTATTCTGATTTTAAAGATGGGATAAACTTGCAGACACAGGATAGAAAAGAGACAGTTGGATGAATTGAGAGAATATCATTGACATAATACACCACCATGTGTAAAATGGGGCTTCCCTGATGGCACAGCAGTAAATCCACCTGCAATGCAGGACACATGGGTTCAATTTAAAAGAGTTGAATATGACTTAGCAACTAAACCACAGCACTACTTTACAATGCTGTGTTATTAATAGTTCGTGCTGTGCAGCAACATGAGTCAGCTACAAGTATACATATATCCCCTTTCTCGTGAGCCTCCCTCCCAGCTCATCTGCCGCAGATCCCCATCTGAGCTCCTTGTATTACACAGCAGCTTTCCACCAGCTGTCTATTTTACACATTGTTGTTGTTTTAGTCGCTAAGTCATTTCTAATTATTTGCAACCCATGGATTGTAGCCTATCGGGCTCATGCGATTTCTCAGGCAAGGATACTGTAGTGGGTAGCTATTTCCTTTTCTGGGGAGTCTTCCAAACCCAGGGATCGAACTGTATCTCCTGCACTGACAGGCAGATTCTTTACCACCAAGCCACCGGGGAAGCCCCCAAAACAATTATACTCCAATTTTTAAAAAGCATTTAAAAAGTGGAGTGAAAAAGATGAAGAAAAGTAAATCATCCAGGGTCCCACAATGAGTGAGATACAAGAAGGACAAAACCCCACAAGAGCAGGACTCCAAAGCATTTTACTCGTTCCTTAAACTATACTTCTTGTTTCACAGGTAAAGAAACCAGATACGAGAGAGTGAAGTGACTTAATTAAGGCTTACCAATAGGCTTTTCTTAAGGGGGTGAGATGAAGCATATGACTTCATGCAATAGAAATAATATTCTTCCAAAGTGAGATCTTTCGCCCTGTAGTTATCTCTAAAAATTTAAATGTGTAAGTTTTGCTCCTTTCTGGTATCCAAGGTAGGGAAATGAGAGGTATAAAGTAGGAGAAATATACCATTTTTTTCCCCAGGAAAGACTTGCCAAGTGTCACAAAGCGCAGTGTGACTTCTGCAGCCCTGGGATGGTGATGCCCACGCTGCTGAGGAACCACCCGGAACCGACTCCTGAGCAGATAACTGAAGTTCTTGGAGGTGAGGCTTCTCAGCCCTCAGCAGGCAGGACTTCCAGTGGAAGGCGCCCAAGCAAGGAGGGAAGGAGGTTCCCGCCCGTGGAGGGAAGCTATGGTGCAGCTTTGTGCTTCCAGGCACCTGGTCAACAAGTAGGCCTCCTAGCCCCCACCTTGACCCAAGCCCTTTCTAGGAAGGGCTGCCCTCATGTGTCAGCATTGGTGCCAAAAATCGGGGCAATGCTGTTTCTTCACAAGCCTATCTCCCTTAATGGAGCCTGTTGTCACTCTGCAGAGGCATTCAAATAGGCTATGTCTAACACCTTTAATACAAGAGTTTCCAAATATGGAGATTTGGGTAGTGTAGAAGAATGAGATGCTTTTGGTCTGTTTTTTAAATTAATCTGTTAGAATCCTTCATTAATTCTACTTACTACAATTAATTTTACAAAGAAAATAGGTTTCAGAGACTTTGCCTTTTTATGTTCTGGTTGAGTTCACTATAAGATCAAGAAAGCAATAAACAGCAATTAATTATCACAGATAATTTTGGTGAGCAACTCAATCTCCTATGACAAAATAACTTTCAAGTTTAAATAAACAAACACAATTTACTACCAAAAAAAAGCATGTTATCAGATGCAGTTTTCTGTAAACATACTAAGTTCAAAGTAACCAGTTACTAGTTCTTAAAAGAAAGCTGTGAAAATAAACCTCTAAACATTATAAGGAAACTCTTTATCTCTTTCAATAAACAAACCTACACAGAAATCCAGTTTTATGATGTCAAGATCAGACTAAAACAAATTAAAATTTTTAACTTAAGTTTTATGGTAACTAGAGTATAAATATTCACTAATATTTTCCCTTACCTCTCAGCAATTTTTACATTCAACATCTTTAAGTTTCTCATTAAGTATTATAAAAATGTTGATCAATGGTTTCAATTATAATTTTGATAAACTTGAATAAATTTGAATAGATAATCTTTGTTTTATAAAATAATCCACACTAATGAGATATTTAGATCTTTGAAAAGATTATGATTTACCTTACTCTTTGTATGTTTCTTTGAATATGTATAAACAGTCTTATAGATATGAATTATCTCCTCCCAAAATTCTCTGCCTATAATCCACATAACAACCACCAGCAGATGGCATTGTAAAGTTTGGCTAAATTATGTAGATAGCCTTACTCTAGGTGTAGATAACTTGGAGAGTATATTTTGGTTCATACTTCATTTACTTGATCTCTTTCTAGAATTGTAAATGCTATGCACACTGATAACCTTTATGTTCATATTTTAAGAAAACTGATCAAATAAAAACTCAAAAGGAGGGCTTCCGTGGTGGTCCAGTGGGGAAAGAGTATACCTTGCAATGCAAGGATGCTGGTTTGATCCCTGGCCCAGGAATATTTCACGTGCCCCGGAGCTACTGGCCCGGTGTGTGCAATTATACGCCAGTGCTCTGGAGCGCATGCACTCAGAGCCAGTGCTCTACAAGGAGAGAGGCCGCTGCAATGGGAGGCTCACACCCACACAGGCCAAAGAATAAAGATGGATGAAAAATAAATTAAAAATAAATAAATAAATGTTGAAAAAATCTCAAAAGGATTAAAAAAGAAGAAAAGAAAAAACATCAAAAAAAAAAAAAAACTCAAAAGGAATGCGATTAGACATGCCACACTCCTTCTAAAATGATCAGGTGATATAAACGACCATCTGATTTAATCTTGTTTTTTCCTGCAAGACTAAGAAAAGAAAATTTTTGAATTTCCATATCCTTCTCCCTTAGAAAATTTTTCTGTAATGAGTGCTACTAGTTTCCATTGATAAGCTTTTACTAGCACTTCTAGACTTAGCACTGACTGTGGCAAAGAACAAAGCTAAAAAATCTGAAACGCTAGCTTTCTCTAGCGTTTTTGTTTTTGTTTTTTTTCCCCTTTGGTAAAGTGAGAGACGCCTTGTTTAGTTCTGTTTTTAAATTTTGGCCTCTTTTACTGGTTTTTTTATTTATTTATTTTCATCCATCTTTCCTCTTTGGCCGGTGTGGGCTCCCCACTGCAACTGCCTCTCCTGCTGCAGAGCACCGGCTCCAGGCACATGCGCTCCAGAGTACTGGCTCGCAATCGGACACACCAGTCCAGCCACCGTTCCATGGGACACAGGCTCTTCCTGGGACAGGGATCGAGCCAGTGCCCCTTGCACTGCAAGGCAGACTCTTTACCAGCTGGACCACCAGGGAAGCCCCTCTCTCTAGCTTTTAATTTCACAGTTAAGCAATAAGAAGTGTCCACTGCCCCTCAAATACTTCAATTTCATGCCATGTAGCTATGTTCTAGGTACTTTAACTCCTTTTCTCTACTCCAAAGAAAGGTTTTTAATTTACATATTTCTATAGTCTTTCTTAGCAAAAGGAAAGGTACAATATGGAATCTGAAGGTATTCTTGTGCATGTAGTTTCTTGCTGAACAATTCTTGCTGAAACTT
>JAIOJX010000026.1:8520009-8545909 GCA_022376925.1 Tragulus kanchil | reverse complement strand
AGGTAAAGTCTAAGCCACAGGATGCCAGAGAAGTCCCAGGGTGTAGTTCAGAAACATTCTGTTACAAGTAGCCTTCCTCTCTTTATTTATTTCAGGAGAATTTAATTCAGGTGACCATTATATTTGCTACTGTGGACAGGAATAGCTTAGAAGAAATGGAGAAACCCTCATAGTCAACAAAATTCTGAAATGCTGTACTTAGACGAACTCTCAAAAATGACAGATGATCTCAGTTTGTTTCCAAGGCAAACCATTCAGCATCACAGTAATCCAAGTCTATGCCCCAAATACTGATGCCAAAGCTAAAGTTGACCAGTCCTATGAAAACCTGCAAGACCTTCTAGAACTAACACCAAAAAAGAAAAAAAAATGTCTTTTTTCATCATAGGGGATTGGAATGCAAAAGTAGGAAGTGAAGAGATACCCAGAAAAATGGGCGTGTTTGACACTGGAGTACAAAAGGACACAGAGTTTTATCAAAAGAACACATTGGTCATAGTAAATACCCTTTTCCAACAACACAAGAGTCAACTCTATATATGGACATCAACAGATGGTCAATACTAAAATCAGATTAATTATGTTCTTTGCAGCCAAAGATGGAGAAGCTCTATGCAGTTAATGAAAACAAGATGTAGAGATGACTGTGGCTCAGCTCATGAGCTCCTTATTGCAAAATTCAAGTTTCAGTTGAAGAAAGTAGGGAAAACTACTAGACCACTCAGGTATGATCTAAATCAAATCCCTTATGATTATGCAGTGGAGGTTATGAATAGATTCAAGGGATCAGATCTGGTAGACAGAGTGCCTGAAGAGCAGAAGTTCAAAACATTGTACAGGAGACAGTAACCAAAATCATCCCGAAGAAAAATAAATGTAAGAAGGCAAAGTTGTTGTCCGAGGAGGCTTTACAAATAGCTGAGGAAAGAAGAGAAGTAAAAAAAAAAAGAGAGAGAGAGAGAAGAGAAGTGAAAGGCTAGGGGAAAAAGGAAATGTATAGCCAACTGAATGCTGTTCCAGAATATAGTAAGGAGAGAGAATAAGGACTTAAATGAACAACACAAAGAAACAAAAGAAAACAATAGAATGAGAAAGACTCGACTGTTGAAGAAAATTGGAGACATCAAGGAACATTTTACATAAGGATGGGCATAATAAGGACAGTTCAGAAACATTCTGTTACAAGTAGCCTTCCTCTCTTTATTTATTTCAGGAGAATTTAATTCAGGTGACCATTATATTTGCTACTGTGGACAGGAATAGCTTAGAAGAAATGGAGAAACCCTCATAGTCAACAAAATTCTGAAATGCTGTACTTAGACGAACTCTCAAAAATGACAGATGATCTCAGTTTGTTTCCAAGGCAAACCATTCAGCATCACAGTAATCCAAGTCTATGCCCCAAATACTGATGCCAAAGCTAAAGTTGACCAGTCCTATGAAAACCTGCAAGACCTTCTAGAACTAACACCAAAAAAGAAAAAAAAATGTCTTTTTTCATCATAGGGGATTGGAATGCAAAAGTAGGAAGTGAAGAGATACCCAGAAAAATGGGCGTGTTTGACACTGGAGTACAAAAGGACACAGAGTTTTATCAAAAGAACACATTGGTCATAGTAAATACCCTTTTCCAACAACACAAGAGTCAACTCTATATATGGACATCAACAGATGGTCAATACTAAAATCAGATTAATTATGTTCTTTGCAGCCAAAGATGGAGAAGCTCTATGCAGTTAATGAAAACAAGATGTAGAGATGACTGTGGCTCAGCTCATGAGCTCCTTATTGCAAAATTCAAGTTTCAGTTGAAGAAAGTAGGGAAAACTACTAGACCACTCAGGTATGATCTAAATCAAATCCCTTATGATTATGCAGTGGAGGTTATGAATAGATTCAAGGGATCAGATCTGGTAGACAGAGTGCCTGAAGAGCAGAAGTTCAAAACATTGTACAGGAGACAGTAACCAAAATCATCCCGAAGAAAAATAAATGTAAGAAGGCAAAGTTGTTGTCCGAGGAGGCTTTACAAATAGCTGAGGAAAGAAGAGAAGTAAAAAAAAAAAGAGAGAGAGAGAGAAGAGAAGTGAAAGGCTAGGGGAAAAAGGAAATGTATAGCCAACTGAATGCTGTTCCAGAATATAGTAAGGAGAGAGAATAAGGACTTAAATGAACAACACAAAGAAACAAAAGAAAACAATAGAATGAGAAAGACTCGACTGTTGAAGAAAATTGGAGACATCAAGGGAACATTTTACATAAGGATGGGCATAATAAAGGACAGAAACAGTAAGGACCTAACAGAAGCAGAAGAGATTAAGAAGAGGTGGCGGGGCTTCCCCCTGGTGGTTCCACCGCCTTGCAGTGCAAGGGACGCCGGTTCGATCCCTGGCCTGGGAAGATCCCACGTGCTGCGGAGCGGCTGGACCGATGTGTCCAATTACCGAGCCGGAGCTCTGGAGCACATGAGCCCAGAGCCAGTGCTCTACAACGACAGAGGCCACCACAATGGGAGGCCCACAGGAGCCAAAGAACAAAGATGGATGAAAACGGACAAATGAAAGACCAATAGAAGTAACCCGCCCATCCCCCTCCATCCCCACCCCAGCCCCCAAAAGATAAATAAAAATTAAAAAAAAAAAAAAAAGAAGAAGAGGTGGCAAGAATACATAGAAAAATCTATACAAGAAAGGTTTTGCACTCATGTATGCTTGTTTGCACAGTCCTTCCTACAACTGCAACTCCATAGACTGTAGACCACCAGACTCCTCTCTCCATGGGTTTTCAAGGCAAGAATACTGGGAATGGTTACCAATTCCTCCTCCAGAGGATCTTTTCAACCTAAGGACTGAATCTATATCTCTTGCGTCTCCTGCTTTGCAGGCCAGTTTCTTTATTGCTGAGCCATCTGGGAAGCCCATATAAGAAAGGCCTTAATGACCTGAATAGCCACAATGGTGTATCAATCACCTAGAGCCAGACATTCTGGAGTGTGACATCAGGTGGGCTTTAGGAAGCATTACTACAAAAAAAGCTAGTGGAGGTGACAGAATTCCAGCTGAGTTATTTAAAATTCTAACAGATGATGCTGTTAAAGTGCTGTACTCAATATGTCAGAAAATTTTGAAAACTCAGCAGAGGCCACAGGACTGATATGGGTCAGTTTTCATTTCAATTCCAAAAAAGGGCAATACCAACTAATGTTCAACTGCCATATAATTGTACTCATTTCACATGCTAGTGGGGCTTCAGGAAAGAAGACACTGAATGCTGTTCCAGAATATAGTAAGGAGAGAGAATAAGGACTTAAATGAACAACACAAAGAAACAAAAGAAAACAATAGAATGAGAAAGACTCGACTGTTGAAGAAAATTGGAGACATCAAGGGAACATTTTACATAAGGATGGGCATAATAAAGGACAGAAACAGTAAGGACCTAACAGAAGCAGAAGAGATTAAGAAGAGGTGGCGGGGCTTCCCCCTGGTGGTTCCACCGCCTTGCAGTGCAAGGGACGCCGGTTCGATCCCTGGCCTGGGAAGATCCCACGTGCTGCGGAGCGGCTGGACCGATGTGTCCAATTACCGAGCCGGAGCTCTGGAGCACATGAGCCCAGAGCCAGTGCTCTACAACGACAGAGGCCACCACAATGGGAGGCCCACAGGAGCCAAAGAACAAAGATGGATGAAAACGGACAAATGAAAGACCAATAGAAGTAACCCGCCCATCCCCCTCCATCCCCACCCCAGCCCCCAAAAGATAAATAAAAATTAAAAAAAAAAAAAAAAGAAGAAGAGGTGGCAAGAATACATAGAAAAATCTATACAAGAAAGGTTTTGCACTCATGTATGCTTGTTTGCACAGTCCTTCCTACAACTGCAACTCCATAGACTGTAGACCACCAGACTCCTCTCTCCATGGGTTTTCAAGGCAAGAATACTGGGAATGGTTACCAATTCCTCCTCCAGAGGATCTTTTCAACCTAAGGACTGAATCTATATCTCTTGCGTCTCCTGCTTTGCAGGCCAGTTTCTTTATTGCTGAGCCATCTGGGAAGCCCATATAAGAAAGGCCTTAATGACCTGAATAGCCACAATGGTGTATCAATCACCTAGAGCCAGACATTCTGGAGTGTGACATCAGGTGGGCTTTAGGAAGCATTACTACAAAAAAAGCTAGTGGAGGTGACAGAATTCCAGCTGAGTTATTTAAAATTCTAACAGATGATGCTGTTAAAGTGCTGTACTCAATATGTCAGAAAATTTTGAAAACTCAGCAGAGGCCACAGGACTGATATGGGTCAGTTTTCATTTCAATTCCAAAAAAGGGCAATACCAACTAATGTTCAACTGCCATATAATTGTACTCATTTCACATGCTAGTGGGGCTTCTGTGATGGCTCAGATGGTAAAGAATCTTCCCGCAATGTGGGAGATCTGGGTTCAATCCCTGGGTCAGGAAGATCCCCTGGAGAAGGGAATGGCAACTCACTCCAGTATTCTTGCTTGGAGAATTCCATGGACAGGGACTGCAGTCCATGGGAGTGCAAAGAGTCAGACCTGATTAAGTGACTAATACTAGCACACATGCTAGTAAGGTTATGCTCAAAATCCTTCAAGCTAGGCTTCAGCACTATATAAACTGAGAACTTTCAGATGTACAAGCTGGGTGTTGAAGAGGCACAGGAACCGGATATCAAATTGCCAACATTCACTGGATCATGGTGAAAGCAACAGGACTCTGAAAAGCATCTACTTTAGCTTCATTGACTATACTAAAACCTTGACTGTGAGGATCACAAAACCTGGAAGATTCATCAAGCAACAGGAATACCAGACCACTTTACCTTGTCTCCTAAGAAACATGTTTGTGGTTCAAGAAGCAATAGTTAGAACTAGACATGGAACAAGGAGTGGTTCCAAATTAGGAAAGGAATATGACAAGGCTGTATACTGTCACCGTGTTTATTTAACTTCTTTGCAGAGTACACCATGGGGAATGACAGGCTGAATGAGTTACAAGTTGGAATCAAGACTGCTGGGAGAAAGATCAACAACCTCAGATATGCAGATGATACCTAATGACAGAAAGTAAGAAGGAACTAAAGAGCCTCTTGATGAGGGAGAAAAAGAAACAGAAAGAAGAAGTGAAAAAAGATGCCTCTTGGCATAGAAACCTAAATACAATGCGTGTATCAATCACCTAGAGCCAGACATTCTGGAGTGTGACATCAGGTGGGCTTTAGGAAGCATTACTACAAAAAGCTAGTGGAGGTGACAGAATTCCAGCTGAGTTATTTAAAATTCTAACAGATGATGCTGTTAAAGTGCTGTACTCAATATGTCAGAAAATTTTGAAAACTCAGCAGAGGCCACAGGACTGATATGGGTCAGTTTTCATTTCAATTCCAAAAAAGGGCAATACCAACTAATGTTCAACTGCCATATAATTGTACTCATTTCACATGCTAGTGGGGCTTCTGTGATGGCTCAGATGGTAAAGAATCTTCCCGCAATGTGGGAGATCTGGGTTCAATCCCTGGGTCAGGAAGATCCCCTGGAGAAGGGAATGGCAACTCACTCCAGTATTCTTGCTTGGAGAATTCCATGGACAGGGACTGCAGTCCATGGGAGTGCAAAGAGTCAGACCTGATTAAGTGACTAATACTAGCACACATGCTAGTAAGGTTATGCTCAAAATCCTTCAAGCTAGGCTTCAGCACTATATAAACTGAGAACTTTCAGATGTACAAGCTGGGTGTTGAAGAGGCACAGGAACCGGATATCAAATTGCCAACATTCACTGGATCATGGTGAAAGCAACAGGACTCTGAAAAAGCATCTACTTTAGCTTCATTGACTATACTAAAACCTTGACTGTGAGGATCACAAAACCTGGAAGATTCATCAAGCAACAGGAATACCAGACCACTTTACCTTGTCTCCTAAGAAACATGTTTGTGGTTCAAGAAGCAATAGTTAGAACTAGACATGGAACAAGGAGTGGTTCCAAATTAGGAAAGGAATATGACAAGGCTGTATACTGTCACCGTGTTTATTTAACTTCTTTGCAGAGTACACCATGGGGAATGACAGGCTGAATGAGTTACAAGTTGGAATCAAGACTGCTGGGAGAAAGATCAACAACCTCAGATATGCAGATGATACCTAATGACAGAAAGTAAGAAGGAACTAAAGAGCCTCTTGATGAGGGTGAAAAAGAAGAGTGAAAAAGCTGGCTTAAAACTGAACATTCAAAAGACTAAGAACACGACATCTAGGCATATCACTTCAGAAACAGATAGGGAGAAAGTGGAAGCAGTGACATGTTCTTGGGCTCCAAAATCACTGGGAAAGGTGACTGCAGCCATGAAATTAAAAGAGGCTTGCTCCTTGGAAGGAGATTGATGACAACCCTAGGCAGCATATGAAAAAGCAGAGACATCACTTTGTGGATAAAGGTCTGTAGAGTCAAAGCTATGGTTTTTCCAGTAGTCATGCATAGATGTGAGAATTATATCATAAAGAAGCCTGAGCACTGAAGAACTGGTACTTTTGAATTGTGGTGTGGAGAAGACTCTTGAGTCCCTTGGACAGCAGGGAGATCAAATCAGTCAATCCTAAAAGAAATCAATCCTAAATATTCATTGGTAGGACTGATGCTGAATCTGAAGGTCCAATACTTTGACCACCTGATGCGAAGAACTGACTCATTGGAAAAGACCCTCACACGGGGAAAAATTAAGGGCAGGAGGAGAAGAGAGCGAAAGAGGATGAGATAGTTGGATGGCATCACCAACTCAATGGACATGAGTTTGAGGAAACTGGGAGATAGTGGAGAACAGAGGAGCCTGGTATGCTATAGTCGATAGGGTCACAAAGAGTCAGAAATGACTTAGCAGCTGAACAACAACCTTGTTTATTATCTACTGCCTCATAACAGAGAACTACATCTGGTGCCTGGCTTCTGTCATGTTTGTAAAAAATATTAACAAAAGTACTACATAGCAAGACATAAATGTGCAAAAACCATTATATAGAAACTAAAGACCACAAAATTACACACTAAAGTAGGAATTTAAATTGGAATTGTGATGTCAAGGAATAATTTAAATGATTTCATCAGAAAAAAATGGATAGGAATATATAGCAGTGTATTTGCATAGAATAAACAGATGAATTTTACTGGAATGAATGATTCATTGTTATATAGAAATAACAGAGAATCAGAGAACTCTGACCACTATGTATGATATAGCACCCACCCCCTTTACTCTATTCCCTTTTCTCTTGTTGTTCACTCATTAAGCCATATCTGACTCTTTGCAACCCAATGGACTGCAGCACGTATGACTTCCCTGTCCCTCACTATCTCCCAGAGTTTGCAAAGTTCATGTTCATGTCCCCTTTGTCTACTTTAATTATACTCTTTGCACAGACCACCACCTAACTTTTGCTGGTGCTCCTGCTGTTGTTTAATTATCCTTCCCTATACTAAAATGGAAGCTCCTTGAGAGTTTGGTATTGTTGTTATTGTTTTTACTGTAGAAGTCTTCTGTTACAGAGGCTTCAACAGTTCTTAGAACCTAATAGGCACTCAATAAATATTTGTTTAATTAAAAAAAAAGAAGGGAAATAAAAGGATATGAAAAGGAGGTAGACACCAGGTGGAAAGTACCTTGAATATCAACTAAGACATCTTGATTTTATTTTCCAGGCAGTTCAAAGAAAAATTAGGAGTCCTCAGTATAAGATTGACATACAACTAGTCGTTATAGGAATCTATGATTTTTCAGATTGAAAGTTGGGTATAGAGGGTAAGTGGTTAAAAAAAAGCTAGGAGCTATTGATTTGTCATTAATAAATTAGAAGCAGTTTGTTATAGAGAAGAGAAAATACTTGAAAGAAATAACTATATTTTCCATTTTTTGTGTCAAGAATGTTGGATTAAATATAACGTTTAAATTTTGACAGATAATAAAATAAAAAATAACCATATATAACATTTTTAGTGCTTGCTATGTGTGAGACACTGAGTGAAGTATTTTATCTTCTTTACCTCATTTAATCTCCCCCAAAACCCTTTATAGTAGGAGTTACGATGATCTCAACTCCATAAAATGGGAACAGTATTTTATAGAAGATAAATTCCTTACTTCATGAAGATAATAAGTGACAAAATCAGGACCTGAATCCAGTTCTACCTGGATCTAGGGTATATACACTATCTTCCTTCAAGTGCGGATACATTCACGATGAGTATGATTTATTTATTAAAATAACTAAACAGAAGTCCAGGCAAAGGGTGGTGCCAGGAGAAATGGAGGTAAGGAGAATTTGCAAGATAAATCACTAAATTCAATTCTAGAAGAGCGATGACCCCAGGACAACTTCAAGTGATTGAATATGGCATACAAGAGGAGCAGTAGGGCCACTAATGGAAACAGTATTACAGACCAGAGAACAGACTGGTTTCCAGTAATAAAATAAGTCTCCATTTAACAATAAGAAAAAAGTATGGGGGCTTCCCTGGTGGTCCAGTGGGTAGGGACACCGCCTTGCAGTGCAAGGGGCGCCAGTTCGATCCCTGGCTTGGGAAGATCCCACATGCGGCAGAGCGACTGGACCCATGTGTCCAACTACCGAGCGGGAGCTCTGGAGCACATGCGCCCAGAGCTGGTGCGCTGCAGCAACAGGGCCCGCTGTGATGAGAGGCCCACACAGGCCAAAGAACAAAGACAGATGAAAATAGATAAATGAAAGACCAATATAAGTGGCCAAAAAAAGAAAAAAAAAAAGTATGGGCTCATTTTAGACCAAATTCAAGTTTTATAATTATAATATTTGAGCTCAGCAGTTCCCAGAATAATGTTGTTGTTATTTGGTCACTAAGTCGTGTACGACTCTTTGTGCCTCCATGGACTAGTGGCCCACCAGGCTCCTCTGCCTAAGGGATTCCCAGGCAAGAATACTGGAATGGGTTGCCATTTCCTTCTCCAGTGGATTTTCTTGACTCAGGGAACAAATTCACATCTCCTGCAGCATTGGTGGGCAGATTCTTTACCCGGGAAGCCCAAAATAATATTAATAAGTTTTAAATAAAGTGTTCCTGGGTGGTGTCTTGAGCACAGGGCTGATTTGTTTTCTTTCCTAATATAAGAATGCACAGCAATAATTAAACATACCATCTGATGAAACAGTTCAACTACTGTGGACACTGGTGCCTTGGCTCAGATATCTAGCTTCAATCATTTAAAATTTCCCCAACTAATGAGATACTTTATCTACTTATTCCCTAGTTATTCAAATTAACAATGCCCATTTGTATAGACCAAAGTGCCCATCAACCTTTCAATTTCCTTGTTCTTAAATATTAATAGAAACCCAAGAATCTATAGGCATACAGGAAAAGTTGACAATATGAATGCAAACAAGAGACAAAAGAAAGAATAGTGAAAGGGTGAACAGATAAAACAGTTAATTCAAAGAGGATGCAGCAAAGCCAGACTGCCTGGGGCAGATCCTTGTTCCAACATGCCCTGGCTAGGGCACACCACTTTTCTGTGCCTCATATTCCTCATCTGTAGAACAGATTCAGCAATGATAACAACATCCTTTTTGGTGGTGGTGCAAGGATCTGACAGCTTAATATACTCGGGTTTCCCAGGTGTCGCTAGTGGTAACTGCCAATGCAGGACGAAGAAGAGACACTGGTTATATCCCTGGGTTGGGAAGATCCCCTGGAGGAGGAAATGGCAACCTACTCCAGGATTCTTGCCTGAAAAATCTCATGGATGGAGAAGCCTGCTGGGCTATAGTCCATCGAGTTGCAGAGTCAGAAAGGACTGAAGTGACTTAGCACACAATATTGACTATTAACTCCACAGAGTCCAGAATATATTGAATTTATAAAACCAACATTATAGAACTTAGAAGTCATTACTTCTAATGTCTTTGGTTGATATTGTTTGTTTAAAAGAAAAACGTTTCAATGAATCCTACTGGCCTGAGATTTTGACATGAAAATTAATTTTCAGAAAATATCATTGAATATAACTATTGCAGTGACACAACAATATAAGACAGTTCTGATTCAAAGCATTTTTTCTTTATCACTAATTATAAACCTTTCAACTAAGGTTGCAATTAAAGGAAAGTGAGCCCTATGAATGTCTTTATTTATTTATTTATTTATTTATTTTAAACCTTTATTTTGCTTTTAACTTTTACAGAGTTTTGTTGTTTACAGATATGTATGTTCTCAGATTAGTCATATGTATATCCCCCCCTTCCCTCCCCTTATGAATGCCTTTAGAAGGTCTAAAATATATTCTATGATCCTAGCAGGTATCTCTCAGAAACACCATATCTTACCAAAGTGCCCCAACCTTTCAATTTCCTTGTTCTTAAATATTAATAGAAACCCAAGAATCTATAGGCATACAGGAAAAGTTGACAATATGAATGCAAACAAGAGACAAAAGAAAGAATAGTGAAAGGGTGAACAGATAAAACAGTTAATTCAAAGAGGATGCAGCAAAGCCAGACTGCCTGGGGCAGATCCTTGTTCCAACATGCCCTGGCTAGGGCACACCACTTTTCTGTGCCTCATATTCCTCATCTGTAGAACAGATTCAGCAATGATAACAACATCCTTTTTGGTGGTGGTGCAAGGATCTGACAGCTTAATATACTCGGGTTTCCCAGGTGTCGCTAGTGGTAACTGCCAATGCAGGACGAAGAAGAGACACTGGTTATATCCCTGGGTTGGGAAGATCCCCTGGAGGAGGAAATGGCAACCTACTCCAGGATTCTTGCCTGAAAAATCTCATGGATGGAGAAGCCTGCTGGGCTATAGTCCATCGAGTTGCAGAGTCAGAAAGGACTGAAGTGACTTAGCACACAATATTGACTATTAACTCCACAGAGTCCAGAATATATTGAATTTATAAAACCAACATTATAGAACTTAGAAGTCATTACTTCTAATGTCTTTGGTTGATATTGTTTGTTTAAAAGAAAAACGTTTCAATGAATCCTACTGGCCTGAGATTTTGACATGAAAATTAATTTTCAGAAAATATCATTGAATATAACTATTGCAGTGACACAACAATATAAGACAGTTCTGATTCAAAGCATTTTTTCTTTATCACTAATTATAAACCTTTCAACTAAGGTTGCAATTAAAGGAAAGTGAGCCCTATGAATGTCTTTATTTATTTATTTATTTATTTATTTTAAACCTTTATTTTGCTTTTAACTTTTACAGAGTTTTGTTGTTTACAGATATGTATGTTCTCAGATTAGTCATATGTATATCCCCCCCTTCCCTCCCCTTATGAATGCCTTTAGAAGGTCTAAAATATATTCTATGATCCTAGCAGGTATCTCTCAGAAACACCATATCTTACCAAAGTTCTTCCTAGGCAACCTGTAGCAGTATAATCAGGCTTAAATAATATTCTTAGGAAGCATTTACAGTTCAGTAAGTCACCTGTTTGGGTAATTGATCCAGAAAGTGAGTCTCCTTTATATCTTCAAATCTTTGTAACTGTGATATAAAAATCTAAATATAGAATTAGGAGAAGGGGACTAAAATTACAGCTGCCTACCATTTGACTTTTAAAAACTCAATTACCACTCTGAGTACTTGGTTTCTACCTAAAACATGAAAACAGTGATATCATTGCAGCATAACTTGCTAAAAAATTGATTAATTAAATGTTTAACAGTACTTATGGTGATTAGTATACACAAACTGTTATACTGAACATATACTTTTTACATGGGCATAAACTAAAATTTCCACCCCAAATTTAAAAAAATCATTATATATCATTTTATCACTGTCAAGAGTTCATCTACTATGTATATATAGTATTTTATCTAACACCAGACAGGTGAGGCTTTATTCAAAAATCTTTATGTACTTCAAGGGGCTTTCCTGGTGGTCCAGTGGGTGAAGGATCTGCCTTGTGGTGCAGGGGGTGCCACCAGTTTGATCCCTGGCCTGGAGGATCCTGCGTGCTGTGGAGCGGCTGGGCCAGTGTGTCCAGTTGCGAGCTGGCACTCTGAGGCACATGTGCCCAGAGCCGGTGCTCTGTGGCGAGAGGGACCACTGCAATGGGAGGCCCACCCAAGTCAAAGAACAAGGATGGATGACCAACACGAGTGGCCAAAATTAAAAAGAAAAAAAAAAATCTTTATGTACTTCAAACCATCTAGAGAGTTAGATACCAATTCTGAGCAAAGGACCACAAACAAAAATAAATATACAACATAAAGTGAAACCCAACTTTCATCCCTAATTCTCTCATATTTGAAGAATAATTACTTTTTTCCCTAATGCAAAATTTTAAAATCTGAAATAATGATTTCTAAGATCTATAAGCCTCTGGAATTCTAGCTCTAAACATTTCTAATAGTCATTCAGCATATACCATAATCTAAATCAAATTGGTTCAAAATACATAATTTACTTTTTTCTAGTTTTCTCTTTATAGTTTCTACGAGTATTTTCAGAATAGCAAATCTAATTTTGAACAAAATTGTATCTTTTATTAAAAATAATACTCATTTTTAAGAAAAGAAATACCAATATAGAAAATATATTGCTCCAAACAATAGCCAAGTGAAATATTAATTTCTCATTTACTGCCTGAAATTATAATTCTTCTATTGGCCAAACATTCATTTCTTCACTTTTGACCTTGAGTAGAAAAGCTGTTTTCACCTGTATTGCTTTTTCTGGTTTGAATGTGATGGTGATTTTCATCAAGGATATAAAGGAAAGATGGGCAGTGGGAGACAAGTGACAAATAACAAATCCTTCGCCCTGCAGTTTCATTCTAAATTATAAAAGAAGCTGAGAGGTTATGACTTTATAATATTTTTAAACACACCCATTTTCCCACATGTCCAATTTCCTCCTTTCCTGTGCTTAATTTTATAGAGGCAGAAAAATCATGGTGGATATACTGCTCTGAGGTTACAAAACTATATCTCTCGATGGACTTTCCTGGTAAAGAAAAGTCCTGCAAGTCAGGAGACCCTGGTTCAATCGCCGGGTCATTAGGATCACCTGGAGAAGGGAATGGCTATCCACTTCAGTATTCTTGCCTGGAGAATTCTATGGACATGGAATACAGTCCATGGGGTCTCAAAGAGCGAGATATGACTGAGTAATTCTTGCACTTATCACTTCTTGATTAATTTTACAGACAAACTATTTATGACCTTCATAAAACTTTATTTTATATACTCAGTGAAGCTATAGCAAATATCACTGATAGAATTACAAATTTATTGTTGAATATTCTTAGAAAACTTTCTTAAAATGCTAAACATTAGAGTTATTATATGACCCAGCATGTCCACTCTTAGAAGTATAGACACATGTCTACACGGAAACTGGCAAATGGATGGCCAATATAAGGTTATTATAGCTTTAAGGCTTGAAGGGAAGATGGCAAGTGGGTGCCAGAACCTGTGAGGGCTGCATCTGTAATAGGGAGGCTACCTAACAGGAGCTCTGGATGTAGATGGAGCAGCACTGTGTGCTGTGTGTTAGACACTCAGTTGTGTTCTGCTCTTTCAGATCGCACGGGCTCTAGCCCACCAGGGTTCTCTGTCCATAGAACACTGGAGTAGCCAAATCTGTTGTCATGTTAGTAAATGATTTGAAAACTGATAAAAAAAAAAAAAAGAAAAGAAAAGACAACTGGAGCGGGTTGTCATTTCCTTCTCCAGGGGATCTTCCCAACCTAGGAATTGAACCATAGTCTTCAAAGTTGCAGGCAGATTCTTTACTATCTAAGTCACCAGGGAAGCCCAGATAGAGCAGCATAGTTACTATTAATTGGTGAAAGGAAACTTAAGGGATACAGAACGCTTCCTCCTTCTGCCCTCTGACTGTCTGTCTATGCTCACTTTTGGCCGTATGGAAAGGGCAAGTGACACTGGAACAGGATGAAAGATTTGAAAGGGGATCGATAACCAATATCATTGCCTTCTTTAATTATAAAGTACTTGTTCTTTTTAAATGAACTGATATTTGGGTCATCATTATGCTGTTCTGGTCCATACCTTAATTTTGCCATTGTCATGTAAATATCACAGGAAACAAAATGCAGAATAAAGTGCACTTAACTATTCAACCACAGTGAAAATGTGTTTAAAACAGATGCAATCAAAGGCTCTGAAAAAACTAGACTATTTCAGGGACAATTCATATGTCTGTTCAAGCTAGTATAATTAGAAACCATGAAGCAATTCTCTCGTCTTTGTCATGAGGCTGAGACAATTTTCAGCTATCCCATTACTTCTCACTGAAAGAAGACAGTATGTAAACCATGGTTATATTTTGCAAGGGTTTTTTTTGGTACCAAGTAGTAGATTTGAATTCAAATGCTGTGTCTAGAATAAATGAATAGCTGATCTTCAGGAATCCTAAATATTAGTCAGGAAGGCACTATATAGATGTAATTTCCTTTGAATGTCAGTAGAGCAAAAACTTGAATAGTAATTCATTTTACTGATTAATCAAGAAAGCACCCATTCCATTGTAAATCCAAATATCATCCTACAGGCTTGAAGGAAGATGGCAAGTGGGTGCCAGAACCTGTGAGGGCTGCATCTGTAATAGGGAGGCTACCTAACAGGAGCTCTGGATGTAGATGGAGCAGCACTGTGTGCTGTGTGTTAGACACTCAGTTGTGTTCTGCTCTTTCAGATCGCACGGGCTTCTAGCCCACCAGGGTTCTCTGTCCATAGAACACTGGAGTAGCCAAATCTGTTGTCATGTTAGTAAATGATTTGAAAACTGATAAAAAAAAAAAAAAGAAAAGAAAAGACAACTGGAGCGGGTTGTCATTTCCTTCTCCAGGGGATCTTCCCAACCTAGGAATTGAACCATAGTCTTCAAAGTTGCAGGCAGATTCTTTACTATCTAAGTCACCAGGAAGCCCAGATAGAGCAGCATAGTTACTATTAATTGGTGAAAGGAAACTTAAGGGATACAGAACGCTTCCTCCTTCTGCCCTCTGACTGTCTGTCTATGCTCACTTTTGGCCGTATGGAAAGGGCAAGTGACACTGGAACAGGATGAAAGATTTGAAAGGGGATCGATAACCAATATCATTGCCTTCTTTAATTATAAAGTACTTGTTCTTTTTAAATGAACTGATATTTGGGTCATCATTATGCTGTTCTGGTCCATACCTTAATTTTGCCATTGTCATGTAAATATCACAGGAAACAAAATGCAGAATAAAGTGCACTTAACTATTCAACCACAGTGAAAATGTGTTTAAAACAGATGCAATCAAAGGCTCTGAAAAAACTAGACTATTTCAGGGACAATTCATATGTCTGTTCAAGCTAGTATAATTAGAAACCATGAAGCAATTCTCTCGTCTTTGTCATGAGGCTGAGACAATTTTCAGCTATCCCATTACTTCTCACTGAAAGAAGACAGTATGTAAACCATGGTTATATTTTGCAAGGGTTTTTTTTGGTACCAAGTAGTAGATTTGAATTCAAATGCTGTGTCTAGAATAAATGAATAGCTGATCTTCAGGAATCCTAAATATTAGTCAGGAAGGCACTATATAGATGTAATTTCCTTTGAATGTCAGTAGAGCAAAAACTTGAATAGTAATTCATTTTACTGATTAATCAAGAAAGCACCCATTCCATTGTAAATCCAAATATCATCCTACAGGTCTTTCAATAAACACGTAAATATACTGCACTGTGCACAAAATGCAATGTAAAGAAATGCTGTAATGTAAAGGAGTGACCATCATGGCTGAGTAGGAAGATCTTGAGGTCACCTCCTCCCATGGGCACAACAAAGTTACAACTATTTGCAGAGCAACTGTTGATGAGAAAGCCCTGAAGACTAGCAGAAAATATCTTCTAGACCTAAAGATATAAAGAAGAAAGCACAAGATGGGCGTGTGTGTGCTAAGTTGCTTCAGTCACGCCCAACTCTTTGCAACCCTATAGAATGTAGCGTGCTAGGCTCCTCTCCTCTGTCAATGGGATTCTCCAGGCAAGAATACTAGAGTGGACTGCCATGCCCTCCTCCAAGGGATCTTCCCTACCAAGGGGTCGAACCTGTGTCTCTTATGTCTCTTGTATTGACAGGTGGGTTCTTTACCACTAGCACCACCTGGGAAGACCAGCAAGATGGGTAAGAGGGGCAAAGATACAAGATTGTTAAGACCCATATTCCTAGCGTAAGTTATGCACAAATGGGAGGATAATTATTGATCCAATTTCAGAAATTCTCTCTGAAACCTATCAAGGGATTTGAGCCCACACTGGGCTTCCCAGCCTGGAGGTTATGTACTGGGAAGACAAGCCCCTAGAACATTTGGTTTTGAGGGGCTTAACCTCCAGGAGAACCAGGAGAACTATAGGCAATAAATTTCACTCTTAAAAGAATGTGCACAAAATCTCTCACAATCTGAGAGTCAGGACAAAGGCAGTAATTTGAAGGGAGTCTGGGTAGGACTCACCTGTTGATCTTGAAGAGTCTCTCAGAGAGGCAGAAGGTAATTTGAGGTCACCCTGAGGACAAGACACTGGCAACAGCCATTTTGGGGAGCTTATTCTGCCATGAAGAGATGAGGATTGGTAAAAATCATTTTGGAATCTTCCCAAGTTTATTAGTGCTGGGACTGGACCCACTCACCCACAAGCAGACTGGCTGCCTTAGGACTCACAGAGCCTCTAGGAACCCTGGAACGTGGCCCCAGCCACCAGAGGGCCCATGATTCAGACTATATAGATGTAATTTCCTTTGAATGTCAGTAGAGCAAAAACTTGAATAGTAATTCATTTTACTGATTAATCAAGAAAGCACCCATTCCATTGTAAATCCAAATATCATCCTACAGGTCTTTCAATAAACACGTAAATATACTGCACTGTGCACAAAATGCAATGTAAAGAAATGCTGTAATGTAAAGGAGTGACCATCATGGCTGAGTAGGAAGATCTTGAGGTCACCTCCTCCCATGGGCACAACAAAGTTACAACTATTTGCAGAGCAACTGTTGATGAGAAAGCCCTGAAGACTAGCAGAAAATATCTTCTAGACCTAAAGATATAAAGAAGAAAGCACAAGATGGGCGTGTGTGTGCTAAGTTGCTTCAGTCACGCCCAACTCTTTGCAACCCTATAGAATGTAGCGTGCTAGGCTCCTCTCCTCTGTCCGTGGGACTCTCCAGGCAAGAATACTAGAGCAGTTTGCCATGCCCTCTTCCTAGGGATCTTCCCACCCCGGGGATCAAACCTGCATCTCTTATGTCTCCTAATTGACAGGTGGGTTCTTTACCACTAGCACCACCTGGGAAGACCAGCAAGATGGGTAAGAGGGGCAAAGATACAAGATTGTTAAGACCCATATTCCTAGCGTAAGTTATGCACAAATGGGAGGATAATTATTGATCCAATTTCAGAAATTCTCTCTGAAACCTATCAAGGGATTTGAGCCCACACTGGGCTTCCCAGCCTGGAGGTTATGTACTGGGAAGACAAGCCCCTAGAACATTTGGTTTTGAGGGGCTTAACCTCCAGGAGAACCAGGAGAACTATAGGCAATAAATTTCACTCTTAAAAGAATGTGCACAAAATCTCTCACAATCTGAGAGTCAGGACAAAGGCAGTAATTTGAAGGGAGTCTGGGTAGGACTCACCTGTTGATCTTGAAGAGTCTCTCAGAGAGGCAGAAGGTAATTTGAGGTCACCCTGAGGACAAGACACTGGCAACAGCCATTTTGGGGAGCTTATTCTGCCATGAAGAGATGAGGATTGGTAAAAATCATTTTGGAATCTTCCCAAGTTTATTAGTGCTGGGACTGGACCCACTCACCCACAAGCAGACTGGCTGCCTTAGGACTCACAGAGCCTCTAGGAACCCTGGAACGTGGCCCCAGCCACCAGAGGGCCCATGATTCAGACCTACCAACCAGGAACTAGAAAAAGTAGAACAAGCAAAACCTAATGTTAGTAGAAATAAAGAAGTCATAAAAATGAGAAAAAAAAATTAAATAGAAGCAATAGAGAAGGTCAATGAAACTAAGATAGTTTTTTGAAAAGATAAACAAAATAGGTAAACCTTCAGTCATAGTCATCAAGAAAAACAATAGAATGAGGGCACAAATAAGTAAAAGAAAAAGAAATTACGATTGGTAGCATAAAAACACAAAGGATCATAAGAGACTATTATGAACAATGATACACCAATTAAATGAGAAACTAACAAGAAATTAACAAATTCTTATAAATGAATGTACAATTTCTCAAGATTGAATTAGGAAAGAAGAAAAATATGAACTGCTTGATTACCAGTAGCTAAACTGCATTAGTTTAAAAAAATAAATAAATAAAAAAAAGCTCCCAGAAAACAAAAAGTCCAAGACGAGACAAAGATCAAAGCAAAATTACAGACCAGCATCACTGATGACCAGACACAAAAATTCTCCACAAAGTATTAGAAAAATAGATTCAACTAATTATGAAAAGTTCATATACCATGATCAAGTGAAATTCATCTTAAGGATGTAAGTACAGTTCAATATCTGCAAATCAATCAATGTGATATACCACATTAACAAATTAAAGAATAAAAAATATAAGATCATCTCAAAACCCTTGGAGGGGCTTAACCTCCAGGAGAACCAGGAGAACTATAGGCAATAAATTTCACTCTTAAAAGAATGTGCACAAAATCTCTCACAATCTGAGAGTCAGGACAAAGGCAGTAATTTGAAGGGAGTCTGGGTAGGACTCACCTGTTGATCTTGAAGAGTCTCTCAGAGAGGCAGAAGGTAATTTGAGGTCACCCTGAGGACAAGACACTGGCAACAGCCATTTTGGGGAGCTTATTCTGCCATGAAGAGATGAGGATTGGTAAAAATCATTTTGGAATCTTCCCAAGTTTATTAGTGCTGGGACTGGACCCACTCACCCACAAGCAGACTGGCTGCCTTAGGACTCACAGAGCCTCTAGGAACCCTGGAACGTGGCCCCAGCCACCAGAGGGCCCATGATTCAGACCTACCAACCAGGAACTAGAAAAAGTAGAACAAGCAAAACCTAATGTTAGTAGAAATAAAGAAGTCATAAAAATGAGAAAAAAAAATTAAATAGAAGCAATAGAGAAGGTCAATGAAACTAAGATAGTTTTTTGAAAAGATAAACAAAATAGGTAAACCTTCAGTCATAGTCATCAAGAAAAACAATAGAATGAGGGCACAAATAAGTAAAAGAAAAGAAATTACGATTGGTAGCATAAAAACACAAAGGATCATAAGAGACTATTATGAACAATGATACACCAATTAAATGAGAAACTAACAAGAAATTAACAAATTCTTATAAATGAATGTACAATTTCTCAAGATTGAATTAGGAAAGAAGAAAAATATGAACTGCTTGATTACCAGTAGCTAAACTGCATTAGTTTAAAAAAATAAATAAATAAAAAAAAGCTCCCAGAAAACAAAAAGTCCAAGACGAGACAAAGATCAAAGCAAAATTACAGACCAGCATCACTGATGACCAGACACAAAAATTCTCCACAAAGTATTAGAAAAATAGATTCAACTAATTATGAAAAGTTCATATACCATGATCAAGTGAAATTCATCTTAAGGATGTAAGTACAGTTCAATATCTGCAAATCAATCAATGTGATATACCACATTAACAAATTAAAGAATAAAAAATATAAGATCATCTCAATAGATCCAAAAAAAGCTTTTAACAAAATTCAACATTCATTTATGATATAAAGTCCCCACAAAATGGGTATAAAGGAAACATACCTCAACATAGCAAAGGCCAATATATGATAATTCCACAGCTAACATCAAGCTCAATGGTGAAAGGCTGAAATCATTTCCTCTAAGATCAGGAACATACATGGATACTCAACTCACTATTTTTATTCAACACAGTATCAGAAGTCTGAGCCACAATAATCAGACAAGAAAAAAAAATGAATCTAAGTAGGACAGGAAGAAGTATAACTGGCATTGTTTGCAGATGACATGATACTATACATAAAAAATCCAAGAGACACCACCAAGAAATGACTAGAACCTATCAGGGAATTCAGTAAAGTTGTAGGATACAGAAGTAATATATAGAAATCTGTTGTATTTCTATAGAATAACAATGAACTATCAAAAAGAGACATTAAGAAAATAATCCCATTTATAATCGCATTAAAAATAATAAAATACTTAAAATGAACCTAACTAAGAAGGTAAAAAATCATACTCAGAAAACTTTAAGACATGAATGAAAGAAACAGAAGATGGGGCTTCCTTGGTGGTCCAGTGGTAAAAATCTGCCTTGCAATTCAGGGAACACAGATTCGATCCCTGGTCCTAGAAGATCTCTGTGCTACAGAAAAACTAGGCGTGGGTGCCATAACTATTATGCCCAAGCTCTAGAGCCCCTGAGCCACAAGTATTGAGTCGGACCAAAGAGAGTCCATGCTCTGCAACAAGAGAAGCCTCTGCAATGAGAAGCTTGTGTACCCCTATCCCCACTGGCCACAACTAGAGAAAGCCCATTTACAGTAACGAAGAGCCAGTGCATCCATAAAAATAAATAAATAAATAATTTTTTAAAAATAAAAGAAACAGAAGGTGACTCAAACAGATAAAAAATATACTAGGGCACATGGGATTGGAATAATTAACATTGCTAAAATGACAATACTATCCAAATCAACCTACAGATTCAGTGCAACACTAGCCAGATATTAATGGCCTTTTCCACAAAACCAGAATAATTCAAAAGTTTGTATGGAAACTCAAAAGACTCCAAATACCCCAAACAATCTTAAGAACAAACAAAACCAAGGGTAACATGCTTTCTAGTTTCAAACAATACAAAACTACAGTAGTCAAAGTAGTATGGTACGGACACAAAAACAGAAACATGTTAACGGAACTGAACAGAAAGCTCCCAAATGAACACACGTTTAGATGGTCAATTGATCCATAAGAAAGGAGACAAGAATATGCAATGGGGAAAAGACAGCCTCTTCACCAAGTAGTACTGGGAAAACTGGACATCTACATGTAAAGGAAAAATACTAGGATGTTTTCTCACACCATATAAAAAATTAAAATGGATTAGAGACAAATCCGAATTGCAGGACATTGTATAATACATCTGAACAGTATTTCTCAAAAGTGTCAAGGTCATCAAAAGCAAGGAAAGTGTGAAAAACTGTCTCAGAAAATTAGATAAAAATCTAATAAAAATCTAATCTAAGGACATCTGAAGGAAACTATGGATTTCAGTTGTAACAAACATAAGGTGTTGGGCTTCCCCTGGTGGTCCAGTGGGTAAGGACACCGCCTTGCAGCGCCGGTTCGATCCCTGGCCTGGGAAGATCCCACGTGCCGCGGAGCGGCTGGACTGATGTGTCCAATCACCGAGCCAGAGCTCTGGAGCGCGTGCGCCCAGAGCCGGGGCTCTGCAACGACAGACGCCACCGCGATGGAAGGCCCGCAGGAGCCAAAGAACGAAGACGAATGAAAATAGAGAAATGGAAGACCAATAGAAGTGGCCCGCCAGCTCCCCTCCCTCCCCAACCCGACCCCCGCCCAAAGTAAATAAATAAATAAATCTTAAAAAAAAAAAAAATAAGGTGTTAGTAGTAAGGATTATTAGATTTAAGCTACATGAGAATTGTGTATCGTTTTTGGGATTTTTTCATAAACCTAAAATTATTCTAATGCTAAAATTTTGTTCTAAAAATGTGATAGCAGGGTGTTCACACTATAAGTGATTGAAGTCTAAATGTAGCATCAGTTTGGCTTCTGAATAATGTAAATGTTTTACACAGTAAAAAACTAAACACATTAAAAGGACCAAAAATGATTTAATGATAAAAAAGAAGTGCAAAGATATTTGAAATTCTAAAGTTTGTATGGAAACTCAAAAGACTCCAAATACCCCAAACAATCTTAAGAACAAACAAAACCAAGGGTAACATGCTTTCTAGTTTCAAACAATACAAAACTACAGTAGTCAAAGTAGTATGGTCGGACACAAAAACAGAAACATGTTAACGGAACTGAACAGAAAGCTCCCAAATGAACACACGTTTAGATGGTCAATTGATCCATAAGAAAGGAGACAAGAATATGCAATGGGGAAAAGACAGCCTCTTCACCAAGTAGTACTGGGAAAACTGGACATCTACATGTAAAGGAAAAATACTAGGATGTTTTCTCACACCATATAAAAAATTAAAATGGATTAGAGACAAATCCGAATTGCAGGACATTGTATAATACATCTGAACAGTATTTCTCAAAAGTGTCAAGGTCATCAAAAGCAAGGAAAGTGTGAAAAACTGTCTCAGAAAATTAGATAAAAATCTAATAAAAATCTAATCTAAGGACATCTGAAGGAAACTATGGATTTCAGTTGTAACAAACATAAGGTGTTGGGCTTCCCCTGGTGGTCCAGTGGGTAAGGACACCGCCTTGCAGCGCCGGTTCGATCCCTGGCCTGGGAAGATCCCACGTGCCGCGGAGCGGCTGGACTGATGTGTCCAATCACCGAGCCAGAGCTCTGGAGCGCGTGCGCCCAGAGCCGGGGCTCTGCAACGACAGACGCCACCGCGATGGAAGGCCCGCAGGAGCCAAAGAACGAAGACGAATGAAAATAGAGAAATGGAAGACCAATAGAAGTGGCCCGCCAGCTCCCCTCCCTCCCCAACCCGACCCCCGCCCAAAGTAAATAAATAAATAAATCTTAAAAAAAAAAAAAATAAGGTGTTAGTAGTAAGGATTATTAGATTTAAGCTACATGAGAATTGTGTATCGTTTTTGGGATTTTTTCATAAACCTAAAATTATTCTAATGCTAAAATTTTGTTCTAAAAATGTGATAGCAGGGTGTTCACACTATAAGTGATTGAAGTCTAAATGTAGCATCAGTTTGGCTTCTGAATAATGTAAATGTTTTACACAGTAAAAAACTAAACACATTAAAAGGACCAAAAATGATTTAATGATAAAAAAGAAGTGCAAAGATATTTGAAATTCTATCTAGTATTGTTATTGCTGACAGAGATAATAATAATGTAATTTAAAAATCATTTTTACCATTTGAAAATCCTGTGTTACAGGACAAAACAAGTGAGTAAATCAGTTAATGCTACTAGAAATAGTGTTACCCAATGAAGAAAAATACAAACATAAACATAATGTTAAACTTGAATTCAAAATATCAGAGCTAATTCATGATTTTTAAATATGTATGTGGATATATGTGTACTTCTGGCTCAGTTTACTGAACATTTCAGGGAGTGGTCTCATGCTTGTAGCACTGGGTATACCTAGCAGCATTATCTGCTTTCTACATTTCACTGTTTACTGAAAACAATCAGAGCTATTGGCTAATTTCATGCTTGAGGCAGGGAAAATATAACGTTAAGTCTGGCTATCTTAAGTTGTGTGTTGTTTTTTTACCTAATTATTTTTATTTTGTTTTTTGTTTTTACATCGTTTTGCTGTTTACAGATATATATAATCCCAGATTAGTCATAGGTATATCCCTGACCGCTCTCCTGGGCTCCCCCTTCCATTCCCTCCCGTTCCACCCCTCTAGGCTGTCGTATAGACCCCATGTAGGATCCCTTAGTCCCACATTGCACTGACAACAGCTATCTCTTTTGCATATGATAGTACAGGTTTCCATATTTCCGTACTTCTCACCCACACTTTTTAATTGCATTTTAAAAAAAATGAATTGGGCAGTATAAACGGATAGAGGAAATACTCTAAAGGACTCCCACTCCTTTACTATGTATAATGTAGGGATCCAGCAGCAGCACCATTCCAACTGTAATAACTGAATTTGATTCCAGACATTGCCTAAATAGTTGTTAGACTTTACATATAAGTAATATAATTGTATACACATTTCTTTATATATAGTTCACAATGAAAGAAGTAAACTGATTTATTCAACATTTTCCCACTGGTAAACTAGATTGACTTCCAGGGAAACTTTTAGTATTGATCTAACTGCATTATTTTGGATACGTTTCAAACAGCAAAGTATACCAATAACTATTAGCTCACCTTTATGCTAAATCTGAATTTACAGAATGACTAGATGGCTAAAGTACACAGCACTGATAGAATGTATAGTTCAGTTCCAAATCCCATCCTTAGGTGAGTACTGAAAAATGCTTACATTATAGGATTACCCTTTTGAACAAGCTTGTGTTTTTCCTAAGTATAAAAGCCAATTTCCAAAATGATACTTGAAATCTCAAATCAGGAAGAGCCGCTCAGAATATTTGACTATTAGACTCTTTCTGTAATAGTTGGTGTTTGGCTTTCCTACTTTAATATGACTCTTCAAACTGAACATAGCTGTGCTCACAGATATGTCTAAGAGCTTCAAAGTATAACTATTGGTTTTTTTCATTTAGGGATGGTCTTTCATTCGCAAACATAGCCTCTGGTACTTTTAAAACCTATTTTTTGCTCCATGGACACACTGGAGCCTTTGCTTAAAATGGGCACCCTCTTTTTGTTTTTGTTGGGGCTACATAAACTGTTTGGTTGACGGTTTTGTCAAACAAAATGGCATAAATTGTCTGTGCCATGAGATTACCTACAGATGAATCCAGGACAGGCTTGATGCACTTATGCTTGCCTCAGAAGTTCACTATCTTTTTGTAATGGACTTTGCTGAATCATCCAAAATGATAGAACATATACCATTAAAATATTCTTCATGATTTATACTAAAAATGTATCCATTTTGCAAAGTATATGTAGTTTGTTATTATAAAATATTTTTCATTATATCAGACACAGCATTATTAGTTACATTCAGGAGAAGCAGAAAAAGATATACCACATTAATAGTTAAAAAAAAGAAAAGCTGGAATGCTATGTAATATCAGACAAAATAGATTTTAAGACAAAAACAAAACTGTTATTAGACACAAACAAGGATATTTCATAATGCTAAAAGAGCAAATTCTTGAAGAAGATATAACAATTATAAAAATATACACACCTAATAACTGAGCCCTAATACATATAATATATATGAAGCAAAATATTCAGACTTGAAGGGAGAAATAGACAATTCAACAAAAATAATTTGAGACTTCAATGTCCCACTTTTCATAATGGATAAAACAACCAGGCAAAAGATCAATAAGTAAATAGAAGACTTAAAAAGCATTGTTGGGGTCTTCCCTGGTGGTCCACTGGGTAAGAACACCACCTTGCAGTACAGGGGGTACAAGTTCGATCTCTGGCCTGGGAGGATCCCACCTGCCATGGAGCCGCTGGACTGATGTGTCCAACTTCCGAGCTGGAGCTCTGGAGAGCATGCACTCAGAGCTGGTGCTCAGCAGTGAGAGAGGCCACAGCAATCGGAGGCCCAGTGGGCTAAAGAACAAAGATAAATAAATGAAAGATCAATAGAAGTGGCCAAAACAACAACAACAACAATAAAAAAAAAACCCAAAGGACTTGACATTTCTCTGAAAAATAAAAAAAGATATACACTACAAATGGCTAACAAATACGAAAAGATGTTCAATTTTACTAACCACCAGGGGGTGACCACAGTTATTTTACATAATGATAATAATAGCAATACTGTAGTCTTTTCTAGTATCACTACCTTTGCACTTTGGGGCCATTATTTTTGGGGGAGGGGCATTATTAAGTCAAATACGTGTTACTTGAGCACAAGCAGTAAGATATCATGACAGTTGAGCTGATAACCAAGAGGCCGCTCAGTAAGGGGCGGATTTGCTAGACAAAAGGATGATTCACGTCCTGTGTGGGTTGGACTGGGTGGGTTGAGATTTTATCGTGC